>JABXWE010015299.1:0-22755 GCA_014611495.1 Limonius californicus
TCGGCCGGCTTCAGTTCTTGAGTCAGCTGAATTTTGTACGGGTGGAGGTGCAAATCCTTCGTCAAAATGCGTTGGAGAGTGCTGCGGTTGATGTGCAATTCCTGGGCGCGACGCCGGATGGAGGTGTTTGGTTGTTCTGCGACACTGGTTCTTACGGCGGCAATGTTAAGAGCCGACCGTCCAGGGCGAATACGCACAAGGCTTCTCTCGTCTTTCACTGAAAAGGTCTGCTCAAATTTTTTGATTAAATTTTCAATAGCGGGCCGCGACGGACGATTATGCACTCCAAACTGGTCACGTAACCTGCGAATTGTCACTGTAAAATTTTCTCCGTATTTGTAGTGGGTCTTCACAATTAATAACCGTTCTTCTAAACTATAGCGCGGCATTTTCGTAAATGTCAAACTTTCCACGTAACAACCACCAAATATGGCGGGCTAAACTTTAAACAAATGAAAATGGCGCGCAATTCAAAATTCAATTGTTACTGAGACACTTCCAAGCCTATTCAAATCCGCCCAGTATCGTCTGGTAATTATGCAGTATTCTTCACTCTGGTATTTTTGCAAATTAAAAAAAACTGGTAATATTACGTTAACTAGAACGTGTTTGTCTTTATAATTATAATGATTTTTCCGTATTTAAAGTTAAGTTACGTCGGAGCTTTAGTTGTTTCTATCCCATTTATCACGAGTAAATTTTATATTTTATAATTAATATATGTTTTAATTATAATATTTCCCTTTTTGTTAATTATTACCAATAACCCAATAATCATAATTATACATGTAGATATTAGATACTAGACAATTACAGTTGGCAGAAATATTTGGCCCGTATGTTGTTAACGTATCTTTAATACGTTAACCATAGCATATCTAATTAATTGGTGTGCGGCATTTCATCCAATTTTCTACAATTTTTTCTCACTTATTGGCAAAGTAGTGCGCGGACCCTAAGGAGTTGTCCGTGGATCCACAAGGGGTCCGCGGACTACAGTTTAAGAAACGCTGCTCTAGGTCAGTAATGGATTGGAGGATGGCCTCTTGAATGGCCTTCATCTCCTCTGAGGTAAGGTTGACCTCTGGGTATTTATGGTGTAGTATACCCACTTTCTTGGATTCCAAGACCTGCTTGAAGTTTTTGGCAGCCGTGGAAGCCACTGGCTCATGCGGAACTGTTGCCCCGGTTGGAGGTGCGCTCTTCGCCTTCTTCTTCTTAGCCACTTCAGGAATGGAATCTGAGAATCTGATCCTCTTAGATTCTTTGCCTGAACTTGTAAGTGACTCTTTTGCTTTGGCTCGGGCCTCTTCTGCATTGTGCCCTTGCTTTAGCAGCCACTTAAATCTTTTTCTGACGACCCCACTCAACCGCCCTTTGTCCTTCAGTTGGAGATTTGAAAGTCTCCTCAAGCTGTAAGGTAGCGTCCTTTCCTTTCGATGAGGCGGTATCATTGATGGAGGAAGCGTTAGAAGTCACCTCTGTCTCCATTTTTGTTTGGGGAATTTCTTCGCCTGTTATAATTGAGGATTTTCACCCTCTGGCGTTTTACTTAGTGTATCTATAAGATTCCCACGAATAGCTAGGGAAGTGCAGGCCCTTGACCACGACATGACTGTTGGGCTAGGTTGCTGGTCCGCGGCGCCGATTTTTAGCCGCTACCAGCCAACGCTTTACACGTCGTGAGCGGCCTTATCTTCGACACTAACCTTTTGTGTCACTTAGATCATCCACGAAAAGGCCTTCCCTCTATCCGGCACCATGAGGACGCGCCCGGTAGGGAGCTACTCCTCGAGTAATAATAATAATATAAGTACTTAATAAGAAATCAGCTTCATATACTTACATAATTCAATTAACGTAGCAAAAAGTTCTGAAAAGATCTGATTTTTTGTTAACTATCAATAGCAAACGTTAAAAACTGGTAAAAACACGATTTAAAGGATACTCCACAATGCAATCAAATGTAAGCGACACAAGAAATGGCAACATCATGGTGGAGATGTACCACGTGATCGCTTTAACCAATAGCGACGAAGACATGTGTATGCCCGCATTGTCCTTCTATACAATCACTGTAATATAATTGCATTTAAAAAAAACTGCGGCAGTTTAAAAATACACTGGGGGTAGGAGAACCCCCCCCCCAACGGCAGTTAAAGGTTAAAATAGCCTCAACTTATACCAAGATGGTATAATAATCCTCACAAGTTAAATTTAAATTACCAATAATGCGTTTTAAATGGAATTTTGTCATTTTAATTCCAGCTTCCCATAAACCCCCAAACGTAAGACTTCTTGGAGGAATAAATTTCCACGAAATTCTAGTATGAGATAAATCAGTTGCTATTTTATCAGATTCTGTCGTAAACAACTTGAATAGTTCCCTTAATTTATTATTAGCACCGTCAAATGTTAATCCATTATCAGTAACTATTTAAAGGTTTTCCTTGTCTAGAGATAAATCGTTTTAAGGTTAATAAAAATGAATCAGTAGTTAAATCGGTTACAATTTCTGTATGGACGCAATTCAAATAATTAGTTTTAAATCTGAAGCAATACGCTAGTATTTTCTCTAAACGAGTTAGACTGGAGTATCTTTGAAAATCTGTTACAGTATTGTTAATTAAGGAAACCAGAACCGTGGATTCGCGTTTAAGTTCGGGCATAACTGGGCAATTGAAATTCGAAACAGGCCAGAGGGAACAATTCCCTTGTAACCAGGAAGGCCCATGCCAGCACAGACTTGAACTTAACTTTTCAATTGGAGTGATTCCCCGCGATAAAAGATCTGCTGGCTTCGATTTTGTGGAGACATGCCGCCACTGACCATATTGTGTGCTTTCTTGAATTTCCGCTACACGATTGCATACAAAAGTCTTTAATAAATTGGGCGGGGTTTTCAGCCAATCAATCACAATTGTCGAATCACACCAGTAAGTATAAGAGTTGAATTCCACATTGAGATATATACTTGCGAACTTGAGTAGCGAGTCTTGACAATGCAGGGGCGCCACAGAGTTCGAGCCTGGGTATTGTGTTTTGTTTTACTGGAGCCACCTTAGTTTTGGTACATCATAAATTTACATAAATATATAATAAAACACACTGTCGGTTCCCACAGAAAATATTTAATGAAGAGATTGTAACACAAATCGTAAACGTTTATAAGCAAACATATTGCCCATCCTCGGACTACAAATAAAATAAAAAACACACTTCAAAAGAAACATATTAATCAGAATTTTAAAAAGGCTTACCTAAATAAAGAGTTCCATCAAATAATAACTAAATCCTCTAGTTGAATATATAAAATCAAATCAAACATGTGGTTATAACCTAATTCAAAATCCATCCTACGGCAAGGCGCCAATGCCGGTGGTCACAAAATAAAAATGTATAATGTCATATAAACATGTTTAGGTAGTTGTTTTAAATTTGAATTTTCTAAAACCCCAAATTAGGGGCGACATTAAAACAGATTAAAGTAAAAATTAAACAAACTCGTCAGGCATGTTTATGAAGACAAACCGGAAGTAATATCCGACAAAATTAGCTCAAAACCTAACGCCATCTATATGTAAAACATTAAACAGATTAACCTATGTTATAGATAACCAAACAACAAGGTGAGTAACTTGACTAATATATACATAATAGAAAATAATAGGCTGTACTTAAACTGCCGTTAAACGGTCGTCTACTAAAATGCCGTTGATATATATGACGTCGTTGAAATGACGTGTTTGACGGCTTTTTATTGGAATGCCGTTCATAATAAGAACCACATTGATCTCTTTTCTAAATCTGGAATCTATAAAATTAATTGCAATAATTGAATCACTGATTTCAGAAACAACCTAAGTCGCAAATGACCTGTTCTGAGATAATTAAAGAAAACAATCTAACTTCCCTAATATTATTTTTATATGAACTTTACAATAACCCATTTCTTACATTAGCACCGTACCTTCAAAAAAATCATAAAATATGTAAATGCCAATTATGCCAGGAAAGGTAAAAAGGTCAAATGTCACATGGACTTAAGTGGTTTCTGCATTAAACAAAAAGTTACTACATACTTTTTAAAAAATTTATTAAAAAATAAACTAAAATTATAACTGTATGTAACTTAAATATAAAAAACGATAATTAAGAATCCTTTGCAACTGTCGGCCATTCCAAAATTTCCCTCCAAAAGCTATGGACTTCTTCATTTTGGTCCACAAACGTGTAAGCCTTCTTTATATGCTCCATTTTTTTGTCAGAAATAGGATTTTTTCCGTTGGGTATAGCAGGTTCTTTTGGAAAATCAATAGTCACCACACTTGGCAGTAGTAATGGAAAGGTATGTTCTATAAATCCACCAATATAATCCTTCGCAACAATAACACCTTTGCCATTTTCTTCTTTAAACAGAAAGTAATGAAATGTTGAAATATTGAAGCGTTTTTTTGCACTTCTGGGTACTGATCTGGCTGATGTTTCTACAGAAATAACGTCCTTTTTAAAGTATTTACCCCACCAGTTGCGAAAGTCTTTGATTTGTAAGGAATCATTATTTAAAATATGATGAACCGTAAAATTATGTTTAGCTGAGGAGCTTACTATTATCTCAACATATTCCTTTGTAGTGTAGACCCTGTCTATTTTCTTTAATTTTCGTTTTATGACACCAAAATCTCTATCAGACGGCAACAACGAATGTCCACGAATAGGGAAAAAAGTTTCAACCTTTGCAAACCGACCAGAGCTTACAAGAGCTGAACAAAATCGAAGAAAAACATGATTTTTATTTTGCCCAGGGCAATTATCGCAAAACAGATGTAACTCTGTAATGTGGTCACCGACGTAACTGTTAATATACTGCAACAGGAACGAACAAACTTCATTTGGGCTCTTTCTTGCGAGCCCTTCATGATACAGGAAAAAACAGCTTCGTCTGTTTTCATATTGTGCACACCAAACACACTCACAGTGAGTTGACTTAAATAAAATAAGTCTTGAGCAGGACATCGAGGCAGCTGCAAATTTTGCATGTAATCAAACGAAATTGCAAGGACATTATCTTGATTGCGACAAACCTCTTTGGAGGCCTTCAAACTATTATAGAATTTCTTAGATCGTCGTTTGTGAACCATGAGTTCTGCTGCAGCACACCTTTTTGCCGTATCGTTAAGAGATTTATTTTTTAGCTTTAATCCGAGCGTCTCACACTCGTTACACACATCTACCTGTGGTCTCCCGAATAATAGGTTGAAATTTTCCCTGAAAATTTTATTATAGTACTCATACTTGATTTTTGATGTTGGATTCTTTTCCAGGAATAAAGAGTACATTATTTTCACGTTTAACTCTGCATCCAGGTAGTTAAATTCGCGAACACCATAATGTGTTTGTTTGGTGGGAAACATGGAAATATGTTCAGTAACCAAAATAATTTCTGATGGTTTCTTAGCGTTACCACTTCTTGTTTTCCTCTCATATCAATTGGGGTGCATCCAGCTTGTAGCAGTCGTCTAATTCTCTTTACACGTTCGTTTGAAACACCGTACAAACCACAAAATGCATCTTTGCAAACCTCTCTTCTGGCGTTGCCAACTAATACGTTATAAAAAAAAGAGCAACCTCTATTCTTTGTATCTTCTTTACGTGGTCTCTTGCGTTTAATTTCTTTACAAATTATCAACCCTTGTAGAAATACACCCTGTTCGCTCTTAGGAGGATATCCCGTAAAACTTTTTAAATATCTCTTCTTTTTCCAGATCGACAATTTTTTCGGTGCATCTTTTTTTACATCCACAAGCTCTTGGTAGCCTTGCAGGAACTACCACATTTCTGTAGTTTGTATAACTTTCACCTTTAACCCGAGCTTTCTTGATTTTATTTCTTGCGTACAATTCGTCGTTCCTTGTCCTTTTTTTATTAGTCGTCGATTGTTCTAATTCAGTATCACTCATGATGCTAAAACAGTACAAATTCGTTAATACAAAAACGGTTTTAAACCATATATTTTAAATACCTTTTAGTCAAAACACTATTAATACTGCTTGGTAAATTAAACACAACTGCACGCAATCACTGTTCAAAACAAAATGCAACGAACAGATGATTTCAATCAGTCAGGGCCATCTACCAATAGAAGCGATGTGCGCGCGAATGAGTGCAGAAACAACTTAAGTCACGGACTTAGGGTGTTTCTACGCTCAGCCTATATTTTCGGGTCGTATAAAATATTATTCACGTATGGGACTTGGGTTCTTTACGTGCTCAACTAATAGATGTACATATTTTGAACGACTTCCCGTATTTAACTCAAATATAGCTGAAAGTGGACTTAGGGTGTTTCTGAAATCAGTGAATCAATTGTAGATCGTTGAAATGACGTGGCTTTTTATTGGAATGCCGTTCGCTTCGTGCATTTTCGTGGTCGAATTGACGGCATCTTATTATATTGCCGTTGCACATTATCAGTACTGAATGGTATTTTCGATAAAATATAGAATATGGCATTTTTTATTTGAGTTTTTTATTGAAAATGATACACAAACATGTGTTAACTACAAAATATGCTACAGATAGCATTCGCTACAAAACCACCTAACCTAACTTACCGTAACGTAACCTAACCTAACCTTTTGTTTTCTCACTCATTCATACTACCTTTCTCCCCCCCCCCGGAACCGCTTTCGCATTATTTTAGGGGGGTGCGGGCGTCCCTTACACACTAAACATTCATGCAACATGCACTCTAAACTTAACTAAGCAAATGCGGTCGCCCCAGTCGGGATTCGATCGCTCCAACGGAGCGACTGCATTTACTGTGACCTCGAGTGGCCAATGCGTTCTCGCACTAGACCACCGAGGTCCCAACCTAACCTAACGTAACCTTACCTAACCTAACCTTTTTTTTTGTGCGTGGACGTAGGTGGCGCTTCCGCTAACCACACAAGTGGCCCCCCCGGAACAGACCTAGTGTGTGGGACCACCCAAGGCATTTCTTCGCACACTAACTCCCCGGGATTGACTGTACTTCTTCTGGGACTGGCCCTATAAGCCGAAAGCATAACACGCATATATATAAACAATCTCTTGGTCCGCCCCGCTATAGTGCGACGGAGCAAGTACAGTTAGTAACATAGAATAAATATATAGATATAAATAGATAAATAAATAAATATAACGTAGACAATTTCACAAAAATATCCGAGACAAATTAACACTACAACAATGAGGTTAAAAAATATCACAGCTGAGATCAATTTCCTGTTGTTCGGTGCACGCACCTGATGCCCGTTCACTCTCACTCACTTTTCATCGTGCACTTCCGCACCTCCATGGCTGGTATACACCCTGCCGAGCCGCGCACCCCAACTGACGCGCTCCCGTACATCACACTCACTGACTCCCCATTGCTGGTACTGCTGCCGTTGAGACTAACCTAACCTAACCTAACCTAACCTAACCTAACCTAACCTAACCTATCCTAAGCTATCCTAACCTAACCTAATCCCAATGTATACCATTAATATCCAGATTCACGCCGTTAGTATTTAGCACAAATTGTTAACATAATTAAAAAACTGAACGCAATCGCGACCAAAATAACATGAAGTAGGTAGTGCCGATAATGTGGAGCAACGGCAATATAATAAGATGCCGTCAATTCGACCACGAAAATGCACGAAGCGAACGGCATTCCAATAAAAAGCCACGTCATTTCAACGATCTACAATTATTGCAATTAATTTTATAGATTCCAGATTTAGAAAAGGGATCAATGTGGTCCTTATTATGAACTAATAAATTTTTTTTTACACTGCAAGGAACTGTAAAGGAAATTTTAATGTAAAAATGTTTAAAAATGTTACTTAATTTTAAAGAAATAGATCCAAGGAACGGAAGAGAAAAGTATTTCATTTGCGGGTCTTTGTTAGTTAAATTAAATTAGTAGATTGTTTTATCATAAACTTCCTTTGCATCTTATTGAATAAATTGTTAATTATCTTGGAAGGATACCCATTCTTGTAAGCAATGTCATGAATAGGGTTCGGATTTTTAGACATTAAATATGCTCATTATAAAAATGCAATATAGGCACTATCTAGGCAAAAATAAGCATGTAACAAATCTAAAAATTAAAAACTTTTATTTGATACAAAAAGAAAATTTGTGGTATAATTGGGATGAATAATATAAATTTGGTGTAAAAAAACACTGACTATACATTTTACTTAATTTTACATTAAAAAGAGACTAAGGATTAACGTAACATATTAACATTTTTTCTAAATGTTCTGGTGTTAATCTTCTTCTGTTGTCCGTAAGAATTTGTTCGTTCTTGAAAACGAACGCTCGACATCGCATGAGGTAACCGGGGCATATTTGAAACATGGTAGTTCTGCGCTGGTCATTTTCAGAGGAATGTTTGTTGCCTCACCTGACAAAATTTGGGCAGTTTCTAATAAATGCGAGTATCCGGGATTTTTTCCAAGCGTTTGGCAACGATTTTTGCAATTTTTTCTGGTGCGTCCTTCAAGTTTTTCCTCAAATACTCTATCCTGCGAATATTTTCGCGTAATGGTTCTGCTGATGCTTCCAAAGCTTTCATAGTTTGTAGAATAATTTTAAAATGTGAAACCACGTATGTTAACTCAGCTTGAATAGCTGAGTTTCGAAAGGCTTCTTTTGTTTTTGACAAACAGTCCGCGTTATCGTCAATAATTTCTATTACAGCTTTAATTTTCTGAACATTTTCGTGTTAAAATATGGCTGGGAGTGGTAATTCAGAGCACATTTCGCGATATAATTCTCTCCCAAGAGGGGCTTTTAAGAAAACTTTTTTTGTTTTTGAAATTAATTTATTTATCGTTGGATAATTTTCACGCACAGTTTCAGCTACTAAATGTAAGGCATGTGCAAGGCAAGTAGAATGTATCATGTTCGATAAAACACTTCCAAATTTTTTCCAGTTTTTAACATATACGGCGCACCGTCGGTGAGAAGCAGTCTTACTTTTTCATCATTTCCTCCATTTGGTCACAGAAAACGAAAACAATCGTTAATGAAAAGTGATATTGTAACGTTGTTTGTTTTTTCTAATGGTTTACTACAGATTAAATAGCGAACCCCTACGTCACCCGAATCTAATTTTCCTATTACCATGTTGGCTATTGCTTGCCCGTTTGCGTCCGTAGTTTCATCTACCGCGGCCCAGATATTATTGTTTCCTATTTGTTCGCGGATGAAACTGATTTTCCGCTGGTAACAAACATTTAGATAGATTTTCCTTACTGTTGATTCACAAGGTATGTTGTGTTTGGTGTACTTTTCTAAAAATTCTCCAAACTTATCGCATTCTAATTTATTCCAGGGAATATTTGCGGCTAATAGTGCTTCACACAAATCAAATGAAAATTGATTTTTCACGGAGTTCGAACCGACATTAGTTAAGAATGTTTGAACACTATTTCTTTGCCTTTTACTGTTGGACATATGAATACCCGTTTTCAAATGTTGGTCCAGATGGTATTTTTTGAACACTTCACCTAATTAAAAATAAATTCAACTAATTGATATCCTACTACGATAAAAATGTAAGTATAATATAACAAAATACCTCTTTTGAGCAGTCCTGGCAATATACAACTCTTCCATCCGTTGTAAAACACTGACTTTCTTCCACTAAACGCCGTAAGTTGGAACTCAAACTTGATTCAGTCTTTGGCATTTTCACTTAAAATATTAAATAATAATGCATTCTCAAAAATAGAAGACGTATTCGTTACGATTATTTGAAACGAAATAAACGAACAAACCTACGTCAGTGGTGTTCCACCCCCCAGTATTTAGATTTTACTGCGTTCAGGTGACAGGCCATCGTCTACACAACAATTCCTATACAATGGGAAATTCCAAATGTAATCCTACTATCACCGCAAAACCTTTCCTCGAAAACTACAAGAAGGTATTAAATATTTTGCATAAATTAGGAAACTACGCGTTTTCTAGAATTGGCAAGTGCCGCACTGCATTAAAATTGATTTTAGGCGAATTGTAGGCATTAAACCCTAAAAATAAGCTATTCCATAACATTTTTTTAGAAATAGGCACGATATCTTTGAAATACGCATTTTAGGCAATTTTGTATATTTGGTTTAATGTTATCAAAAATCGACGTAATACATTTTAGTATAAAAAATAGTTGTCTGCCTGCTTTAGAACGGAAAAGGCAGATGCCTAAAAATCCGAACCCTAGTCATGAATAATGTTGAGTTCATTATTAAAGTCCTCCTCATCTAACGGAAAAGCAAAAAGCCTAGGAAAATAAAACGTAAAGAAGGCTAATTTATGACAAATAGGATGAAATGAATCAAAAGGAATAGCATGGTCATTTGTGGTGGGTTTTCTGTAAATATTAAATTTCAATTTGTTATCATATTGAGAAACCAGAATATCTAAAAACGGTAAACTATTATTCGTTTCGATTTCCACTGTAAATTTATAAATGTTCTGATGTAAATCATTTAAAATTTCTAAACATTGGTTAAGGTTATCCTTGGAATCCTTGAAAATAACAAAAATATCGTCAACATAACGTCTCCAGAGGGCGACGTGTTGAATTAAAAAAGGATGTTTAAAGATTCTCTTTATCTCTAAATTATTCATAAATACATCTGCCATTAGGGGGACAGACAGGAACCCATGGGTAGACCTGTGTTTTGAGTAAAAATTTTATTATTAAAGGAGAAAAAATCTTGTGGGAAACACAATGTTAATAAATTTAAGAGCAACATGACTTGACTGTCAGAAAGTTCAGAGTTATTTAAAAAATTTGAAATGATATCGAAACAATCTGTTCTAGGAATACTTGGGCAAAGATTCGAAACGTCAAAGGAGACTAAGGTGAAATTAGGGGGTAAAACAAAATTAGTAAGAGTGGAAATGAGTTCTTGAGGGTTCTTAATGGAGTAATTCTCTTAATAAGTGATGTATTTGGGTAAAATATAAGATGCAGTTTGGCAGCTGCGATTGTAAATTTCTCAACTTCAGTGCTGTCGTCTTCTGTTCCAGCCTGACTAAAATTGCTCTCTGTCACATCCTTCTGTGCTATCTTCAGTAAAAATGGGAGATGCTCGCTGTATATATAACTTTTTTTGCTCCTTGGCCACTTTTTGTTCTTAAAGATCTTAAAAATGAATCCCTTATATTAGACCATTTAGCCATAATAATCTCTCTTGCAAAAAAGAAAAACAAATTAACTAATTGAAGTTTTATTTTTTACTAGATATTTAGCTACCGGGTGCACGCTTACAGATGTTACAGGCCAATCGAGCTTTTTCGACGATTCGTAACTGACTTGATGGAAAAGGGCCTACAGCTTAGCTCAGAGGAGTAGGGGGAGATCGTGAAAATCGCTTATGGGAGAAAATCTTTAGTTGTGTACAGGGCGAGTCAAAATAAACGGGCCCCATCTTCCAAATCCAGCTGGCTGTAGGTCCTCGTGGAAGGCCGAGAAGCCAGCAGCTTACGGGAACGGAACTTACCGTGATCGTGCCTCCTCTTATATATATTTAAAGCTTGCAAAATTCTTAAACCAACAAGTACAAAAGACAATAAGAGACAGTAAACTTTAAAACACATATAATAAAATAGTTAGAATGTGGCAATACAATAAAATGACACGAGTTATAACGCAAAAAGTTTGAATTACATGGTTAAAATCCTTGAACGTTCAGGAAACTCGCCGCCGTTGACGCACAATATTTATATTATAATGAATCTGTGTGGCCAATGGCGTAGTTTACAGGAAAAATATTATATTAATATCTTCTACAAACAATAAATTAATAACGATTGAAGATCGCTTTTAGGTTGCATAAAAAAAGTTCAATATTGCGAAATTCTGCAAATTGACGCGAACAAAAAAAAAAGGTTTATTTTACACTGCACAACAAAAAAACTGGTTCTTTATCTTGAAGTTCGGAGAAGACAGGCACGACTCCGGCGATTTCCGGTTGCAGGGTCGAAAAAAAATAAAGGGCCGGAAGACAACGTTCTTCGGGGCAACGTTGGGACAAGGTGTAGCTGTTACGCCCCTGTAGAGTGACAAGTTGCTTCCAACTAGGTCAGTTAGCGTGGAGACAGAAGAGAGACTTTTTCGGACAACGGGAACGAACCAAATTCCAGCAAAACACTTGCACGACTTCCTTTTTTTTTCCTTTTCACTTCACAAAGATCCGAACTGAATTCGACAGGAGCAATTAACTTAGATTGTCCAGCACCAAAGCGAACCTTCTGTTATTTTTATTTATCCGACTTTCAGTCGATTTGATTATGCTCTACAGCAAACGGTAATACGATAAACTTAACAAGAGGCGCCGCAAAGGAAAAGAAAAACTATCTTCCAAGTCACGTCCGTCACTCTCAAAGGTCTGGCTTCCACTGACTTACCCCCCGCTGCAGAACAGTGTCCAGGCTAATTTTCATTCTAGAAGGAATTACAACGTGCAGGTTCTGGGAAAACCCTCGGGAAGCAATATTGCAATGCAGCAAAACAAATAAATTCTGAGAAATGCTCTCTATCAATTCCGTCTGCACGGTGAAAAACATCCCACAAAGAAAAACCTTGAACAAATCTGGGACTCCTTTGATCGTAAATTATTTCAAGGCGGGAAACACGAACAAGCTTAACAATGCTTCATTCTTTAAAGACGCAATGTAACCAAAACTGTATCCAATATACAAACGGCAATTAAAATAGCGTGACCAATTCTTACGAAGCGCCAAACAAATTAAGAAATTGATTCATATAAAGCGGCGAATTTGAAAATTACATAACAATCCTACTGGCTGAATGCAAAGCGAAATATTTTCTTCGATATGGTTTAATTACATCTTGAAATATGCTAGGTCATCCAAGGATGATCCAGTTTTTTTAATCCTTGATGGACATGCGACGCATATGAAGAACTTGAGTGTCATTAACCAGGCGAGAGAAAACCGTGTTCATGTGATTATCATTTCGCCATATTCATCGCATTGACTACAACCCCTGGATGTAGCCTTCATATTTCCGTTGAGCAACTATTTCTTACAAGCCTACGTGAAGGTAGCAGCAGTTCAAAATACAATTTCTGTGTTCAAGCGCACAGGGATTGTACCATTCAATCCAAATATTTTCCTCAACGACGTCTTCGCACCTTCGGAAACCACAAACAGGATTTCTGCTGAACAAGAGCATTATGGTTCCCCAAATCCGGGTCCATTCAGCCTATTCCTAGGGGCAGTAAAATCTACAAGAACCCGAGGAAAAACGGTTATTCTTACAAGTTCACCATACAAGCAAGAATTGGAACAAACTTTGAACAAGGTGCTAGACCTGTTCCCAAGACATCTCGCAACAAAATTTTTGAGGACGTAAAGTTAGACCAAACGGAAAAACAGGTATCATCGATAACTCGAACTTGTCAGAAAGTGACTTTGTCAAGACTCGGACTCAGACTTAATATAGAAATTACTTAGTGATGAGGAAGAAGTTGGGGGAGGCTTTTAACTGGCTGTCAATTTTACAACAAACGATTTTGTTCTAATCCAACTAAAGACAGACGCTGTCTGAAGTAAAATATGTTGGGAAGGTGATTAGTAGATCTACGGATGTCAGTTTTTTGAGACATTACAGGAGACACCGAAACATTTTTGTATTTCCTGATATTCCCGATATTAGTACCGTGTATCAAAATGAAATGGAAAGGAGTTGAGAAGTTGCAAAGATGAACTCGTCAAAAAGGGAAGAAAAACCGTTCTGTTTCACACCTCCAGGGTCGCAGGTCCATGATTGGTATTCCTGCCCCCAAACACCACTAGTGTTCTCCAACCAACGGACCAGGGCGTCATCAGGAGTCTCAAATGCCATTATAGGAAGCAACTAGTGCTGGAAGCCATCGAGAAGCAGGAGGAAAATTTAAATCTTACTAAAACATCTGTTCTGGACGCCTTCAAGACGTTGAAGAAGGTTTGGAGACATGTCAGCGTCAGAAGCATATGGAACAGCTATATTCATTCCAGTCTCATACCTGACCAATTTGAGGAAGAGCATAATCTGCCTATCGCACAGTGGCCGGCTTCGTATGGACTACCAACAGATTCTGGCTTGAATTACTTCCCCAGCTATGACGAGCTTCCATTCACAACTGCTCAATTGACCGATTACGACATAGTAGCAGAGGTTACCCCACAAGACGTGGATGACACGAAAGACGAAGGGGAAGACGATGAAGCTGAGTCAAGCGAACCTCCAGCTCCACCGACATTTGCCCAGGCACGACACTATTTGAGGCAACTAACCTACTTTTACGAAACTACTGGAGATAAAGACGGATTGACTCATTTAGAAATAATCGACGCTGACATGGATAAAAAGCTTATGAACAATAATTGCAAACAGAGGAAAATTACAGAATTTTAAAGTGTACTATGGTGCTAGGACTTATCAGATGGTCCTAACACCTAGTAACTTATAAATAAAATACACAATTGGAGAGAGCAATTTTTAATGTTTTGCTTTTGATAAAAATAATCGGTAACTATTTACATAAAATACATAACAACGGAAACATAACAACCCCAGACGACCCGACCCGCACAACATTTACCCCCCCCCTCTCTCTCAAAAAAAGAAAAAAACGCGCATGTAAAAGGGCAAACTTCCACAATCACGTGTTCGAAACAAAATTTTGACCCACATTATAGAGGTAATCAAAAATTTGGAACGATTGTGGTAGTTAAAAAACCCTTTATGCGAAAAAAAAGAAATATTTTCAAAAAATTCTTAAAAAATAACAAAGTCAAGATTAATTAATACAAACTTAAAATAATACAATAAAGAATAATAATACAACAAATTCTTAATCTACTTAAAACTAAACTGGAACAGGAACAGCGAGGGATGCAAACGTCTGCAAACAGAAGAAAAACAAAAATGTGTATATATAACAAAAGGAAAATAATAACGTGTACGAACACTACAAAAGATGTGTGTAAGTGAATGTATTATGACGAATCACGCAAAAAATATGCTGGTTTAAGTCGATCAATGGACACCTTACCTTCCCTTCCATAATTTTCAAGAATAAAATATCGCTGAAAACGCTGCAATACGCGAAACGGACATAAATAAGATTGTTTTAATCCCAATGTATGCGAATCATTACGAACAAAAACATGTGATACCGAAAAAATATCTTTTGGAATGTACGAAGAAACATTATACGATTTAGTAAAAAAAAATTTTGCGTGAGACATCCGCTTACGAAGCTGCATAACAAAACTAGACGTATTGGAAACCGCAGAAGAATCCGAAGGCTCAAAAAAATCACCCGGTAACCGAAGCGGAGTGCCATATAAAATGTCTGAGGAAGAAACACCGACCTCCGCTTTAACAGCAGAACGCAACCCTAATAGAATCAATGGTAAATGTTGAACCCAATTTGTTGACCCAACTGACTTGAGTGCTTCTTTTAATGTCCGATGAAATCGCTCTACAATTCCTTGACTAATCGGATGTTGTGCAGAAGATTTAATGTGACGAATTCCGAAATCATGTAAAAACTCGACCCATGCTGATGAAATAAATTGTGTTGCATTATCTGTAGTAACAAATTGAGGAACTCCAAAACGAGAAATCCAACCGGAAACAAAAGCTTCGATCACTTCGTCTGCTAAAGTAGATCGAAGAGGAATTGCCTCAACCCATCTGCTAAACCTATCAATAATTGTTAAAATGTACTTAAATCCGCGACAAAAAGGTAAATGAACGATATCCAAATGAATTTTGGCGAAACGAAAATCTGGTTCAGTAATGGGCTGCAATGAACCACGAGTGTGCCGTGAAATTTTGTTCCGTTGACAACTGTCACAAGACATAACCCATTTTTTGACATCCGTTTGCATGTTTGACCAAAGAAAGCGTTGACAGAGCAATTTCTGAGAAGCTTTAATGCCTGGATGCGCTAAACCATGTAATTGTTGAAAAATAGCAAAGCGAAATTGAGCTGGAACAAATGGACGTAATCTACCATGGCTACGATCAACCCAAATTTTCGTACCGCGAACCGTTTGTGATAATTCAAAACGAAAGTTTGGTTGTTGACGCAAAGTAAGAAGTTCTGGATCATTTATTTGCGCTGCAGCTAACTCATCTAAATCAACACTAGTCAATGATGAAACTGTTGACACTCGAGTCAAAGCGTCCGCAGCAACGTTCTGAGATCCACGCAGATGTCGTATGTCAGTGGAAAACGTAGAAATAAATTCGATGTGTCGAAATTCTCGTGGTAAATAGTGATCCGGAGAGCCTCGTATTGCGGAACAAAGTGCCTGATGATCAGTAAATATGCAAAATTTTTTATACTCTATATAGTAACGAAATTTTTTTACAGCAAAATAAACAGCTAACAATTCACGCGAGAAAATACTGTATAAAAAATAATCTGTAACTATTTACATAAAATACATAACAACGGAAACATAACAACCCCAGACGACCCGACCCGCACAACAGTACAAAACAAAAAAGTATACCTACATAATTTTTGTTATATGTATGTATGCACATCCATATATGTGTATAAAAACTAAAATATGGGGAGAATTTTTTTCATTTTTTGTTTTTTCAATTTGCCTTACCTGTCAAGCTTTTTAAAATCTAGCATAGTTATTAAGCAAGTTAGGTTATAAAGTAATTTTTTGCGCGGTCCCTTGAGTTAGGTACTTTATAAGCGGCCTGCACTCTATTATTAAAATTTTATAGTTCAGTATACTTTCTACGAAAATATGTCCTTGGCTCACGTAAGCAATTTGTCCCTAAATTGTAAATAATAAATACCTTTTGTCGATCGTTATCTTAAGAGATTATTAGGGATTACTAAACTTTCACGGAAGCCCCAAATGACTATTTGCAGGGGCTGACCTGGTTGCCTATATCGTAGGCGTTGCCAAAAATTCCATACATGAATTTTTCCTGACTAAATATCAAGCTTTAAATTCATATTTATACGGAGTAAATAAACATACGTTATGTGAAGGCTATGCAACCAAAATAACTCTACTGTGTTGTGATACCTTTAAGTAGGTAGTTCAATATAGACACTTAGTGTTTAATAAAACATTCTTATAAGATCAGATAATAATTATGCGGAACTATTTACTTGAATAATCAATAGTTTTTTAGCTAATTTAAATAGGTACCATTACGAAATATTTAAATTTTCATACCATTACGTTTTCAATTATATTTCACAACAATATGCTTGTAACAGCTGTAAATATTCGACTGGGAGCGTGGCGTACTCCTGTAATCTCGCTACTGGGAGGTCAGAGTTATAGAGGATGGCTTGAGATTTGGAGCCCTGTCGCATTGTCGACCACGTTGACTGGGTGTCCGCACTAAGCTCGGCATCAATATGGGCATCCCGGAGGAATCCGGGACGACCAGGTTGCCTAAAGAGGGGCGCATCGGGCCAGAGGGGAAACCCAGCAGCCAAAAGTCCCCGTGTCGAGCAGTAGTGGGATCGCATCCGGGAGTGGTCACTCTGTGGTAGCCTTATCAATATAGCTAGACATGACTCTTTTTGTGTTTTTTTTATTGTTAAAATTTATATAAAAACATTTACAAAATTTCGTCACAGTTGCCACCGCAAGATTTAAAAAATAATTTATTATTTTTGTTATAATGATTTGCTGTTATATTTATTTGCCAGAAGATGGCACATGTGTCGTTGGTTATGGATTTACACTAGCATTAACGTTCTATTTATATTAAAACACTCAACAGTAAACAATTATTCTCCACAAACAGAAGTTTGTTGTGTTCGACAAAATCTTAATCCCTCCATACTTGAGCAGTAATTAGGTGTTCTAACTAAAGTTAATAACTTACTTAGTTATTTTTTTAGTAGCCCAAAAGTTAACTTAATTTCTTTTGTATATTTGGTAACTGTAACTTGTAATTGTAATTTTCGTTTCGTTCAGAAGCAATGTGAAAATAATTTTTAAGAAACCTCAGTTATATAAAAAGCTACTCGAAGTAGGTAACAATTTTATATTCTTTAAAAATTAAATTACTAAACATAATGTAAGTGGCATAAATAAAAAGTAACTGAAATTAGTATAAATAAAGGCTTCTTTTATGCATTTACTACCAAGTACAAAGCCTTACATTCAAAGAGGAAGCAATTAAATTCAAACAAAGAAAGTTTTCTTAAAAGATAGCATTGGGAGGATATCAATTTCAATATAATTTTAGGGATGTGAACTTAATAAGCTAATTGGATATTAATATTAAAAAGGCCTACATCATCAAATATGACTCGCAGTTGTTGTGCATAATCGTGCAAAATAACTTTCCTATATGTGTCAGGGGTAGGGATTCAAATCTCAAAACGATTCCTATTTAAAATGGGTTTTCAAGCTGCTTAAAATATCTGACACGTGCATAATTATGCAGTAAGTAAGTTATTAACTTTAGTTAGAACACCTAATTACTGCTCAAGTGTGGAGGGATTTGTGGATAATAATTGTTTATGGACTGTTGAGTGTTTTATTATAAACAGAACGTTAAAGGTAGTGCAAATCCATAACCAAGGAAACGTGCGCCATCTTCTGGCAAATAAATATAAAAGCAATTCATTATAACAAAAATAATATATTATTTAATAAATCTTGCCGTGGCAACTGTGACGAAATTTTGTAAATGTGTTTATTTAAATTTTAACAATTAAAAAAAAACACAAAAAGAGTCATGTCTAGCTATATCGATAAGGCTACCACAGAGTGACCACTCCCGGATGCGATCCCACTACTGCTCGACACGGGGACTTTTGGCTGCTGGGTTTCCCCTCTGGCCCGATGCGCCCCTCTTTAGGCAACCTGGTCGTCCCGGATTCCTCCGGGATGCCCATATTGATGCCGAGCTTAGTGCGGACACCCAGTCAACGTGGTCGACAATGCGACAGGGCTCCAAATCTCAAGCCATCCTCTGACTCTGACCTCCCAGTAGCGAGATTACAGGAGTACGCCACGCTCCCGGTCGAAAGTTTACAGCTGTTATAAGCATATTGTTGTGAATGGTATTCGAAGAAAATAATGGTTTAAGGAAAGTAATATATGTTAATAGTATTTCGATTAGCTACCAAATTGGTGAGAAGGTATGCTCAATTGTTACAATTGTGTTTTCTAATACTATGTAGAATATTAAAATATGTAAACGTAGCACAGCACAATGGTGTCGTTTGGGTTGCCTAGCAGTCATGCAGTTTTCTATGGTTGGCAAATACAAACTGCATTTATCAAATTTTCATAACTACTCAAGTTACCTTTATAGTTGCTGAAAAAATAACTAAATTGGTAGGTTTAGTTGGAACATTTAGTTACTGAAACACTACCAATTTCATATTGGGGATAATAATTGTTTGGTATTGAGTGTTTGGATACAAGTAAAATGTTAAAAGTAACTCAATTCGTTAGCTTCTCTCTAATAAATAATTTATTTAATGCTTATACACACCTTTATAGGCTATTTATTTGTGTACACGTCAGTATGTCTTGGTAAAAAGTTTAACATGGAGTCATGATATTGTATATTAATATTCACCAAATTTTGACTGTCTTTGTACGTTTCTAGTTGATTGCACTGTAGAATCATTGTGGTTGAGCAATAAACTATAAGTTTCTTTATTTAAATTTATTTTTATAAAATTTATACTTACAGAGTAAGCCAAAACTAATTTAGGAAAATGTTAGACAACACAAGCGATTCCAATGAGCTGTAACTTGTACATACTTCAATATCGGTACAAGAGCATCTGTTAGTTAATTGTAACTTCTCGCTTAAAAATTCAATAGTTTTCTAACTAATGTAAATATGAGAAAAGTATTTTAGTTTTATCAAATCATTCTTGCTATTAATTACCATTCACAACAATACGCTCGTATCAGCCGTCAAATTTCGATTGGGAGCGTGGTGTACTCCTGTAATCTCGATACTGGGAAGTGGGAAGTCAGAGTGAGAGAATGGCTTGAGATTTAGAGCCCTATCGCATTGTCGACCACATTGACGGTGTGTCCGCACTAAGCGGCATCAAGATGGGCATCCCGGACGAATCCGGGACGACCAGGTTGTCGAAAGAGGGGCGCATCGGGTCAAAGGAGAAACCCAGCAGCCAAAAGTCCCCGTGTCGAGCAGTAGTGGAATCGCATCCGGGAGTGGTCAGTCTATGGTAACCTTATCGATATGCTCGACATGAGCCTTTTCGTGTTTTTTCTTAATTGTTAAAATTTATATAAAAATGTTTACAAGATTTCGCTATAGTTGCTTCCACAAGATTTAAATAATAATTTACTATTTTTGTTATAAATAAATTGCTTTTATCCTTATTTTCCAAAAGATGGCACACGTTTTGTTGCATATGGGCGTGTGCTACCTTTAACATTTTATTTGTATCAAAACACTCAACTGTAAATAATTATTATCCACAAACAGAAGTTTGTTGTGTTCGACAAAATTTTAATCCCTCCACACTTGAGCAGTAATTAGGTGTGTAACTAAAATTAATAACTTACTTAGTTATTTTTTTAGTAGCGATACAGTTAACTTACGAGGGGGTATTGACATCTAGTTAGCCTGGACAGTTTCTAGTAAAAAAAAGTGGATATGGTTGCCATGGGTATAACTCTGATGTTTTATAAATAAGTTGTCAAAGTTTGACATCCATACGTTGAACGATGATCAAACTGTGAAAATTTTTGAAAACAGCGTGTCTGGAAAAAAGGAAGAATTTGAAAAAATCGAGTTTCGGTCTGTTATTATGTTTTTTAATATATATTCAGAGGATATCTTTCAGAACACCTAATTACTGCTCAAGTGTGGAGGGATTTGTGAATAATAATTGTTTACTGACTGTTGAGTGTTTGAATATATGTAAATAGAACATTAAAGGTAGTGCCAGGCCCGGACTGGCCAGGTCGGCTTGTCGGCGATCGCCGAGGGCCCCCGGCTCAGGGGGCCCCCAAAGGGACCCCCTAAAAAAATAAAAAATAAAAACTATACTTAAAGGTTAAAAATTAGGCTCTGTTTTTACTAACGTTGATTTTAAATTTTTAATTATGTCGCAATCGCGTGTTCAATTAATGTTAAACAGTTGTATAGACTAAGCACAGTGTGCTTACGTTAGGCGCCGGCGTGTAGTATTGTCGTCTCGTCTTGTTGCTGACAGAATCGACTTAGGTCTACTGTAAGCCAAGGTCTTATGTGCTATCTACTTTTCATGAACATAGAAACAGAACTGTTTTATAAATTGGATAAAGATCAAATTATAGATCAAATAGCAAGGACCAGCGAAGAGCTGACCGAAAAGCTGTTAAGTTAACTAAAATCATCTTCGGTTGTTAATAATATTTAAAACTTCTGTATTTTTTTTTCTAAATTTCTAGTTTTACAAACATTATTTTACCTTTACTTGTTTGCAAGTTAGAATGTTAAATCAAGGAGTAAACTCTACTTTAATTTTTTTTATTCTTCTTCTTACTCCGGTATCCTTTATACCCTCACGGGTGTTGGATAATTGTGGGTTCCGCGTCCTTTACCCATTTCTTTCATCCTTTACGGTCCTTTGCCATCTCGTTCATTTCTTCTATCGTTTTCCCTCTTGCTTTCCCTATCTCTTCTATGCCCTTCATCCAGGTGAGTCTCGGTCTTCGTCTTTTCCGTTTCGTCGTGCCTTTGGCTTCCATTACTTTTTTCGGGAGTCTGTTTCTGTCCAATCTCTGTAGGTTTCCATACCATTCTAATTTCTTCTTCTCCCTTTTTTGTGTTATTGTTTGATGTTTTAGTTTTCGTATGATTTCCTCGTTTCTTATGTGATCTATCTTGGTTTTCTCCGCTATCTTTCTGCAGAACTTCATTTATGCTGCTATCAGTTATGGTTTGTGTTTCTGTTGTCAGTTCAGGTTTCGTTTCCCTATAGGATCGTTGGGACCACTATTGTATTATATATATATATTTTTAGCTTGGTTTTTTCGTTTATTTCTTTTTTCTATATGTCCCTTTAGTTTGTTTTGTATTATTTTTGTATATGTTTTGTATGTCACGGGTGATAGGCATATTGGTCTATAGTCGCATTGGATCTTGTCACCTTTTTTGTGTCCCTATAGGCATCATGAGATTGTTTTTTCATTCCTCAGGTATCGTGTTTCTTTCCCACGCTTCAGCCAGTATTTTGTGTAGCCATGTTATTCCGTACTTTCTCATGTATTTGATCATTTCTGGGTCCACTTCATCTTCTCCACTTACTTTACCTATTTTGATGTTTTCTATTGCTTCTTCTCTTTCTTCTATATCGATATTATTGTTCTGTATTTCCTCCTCTTGTTGTATGGGTATATTTACTTCCAGTGGCTGTATTTTATCATGCTCGTCTAAGTCGATTTTTGGCTGTAGTGTCTTCTCCATACTTGTTTGTTTTGATTATGTTGTTTTCATCTATTACGCCTGAATCTGTCTTCTTTCTTTTTCCTCTTATTCGTTTAATTGTATTCCAGAATTTTCGATTATTATTTCTGTATCCCTCATTTAGTTCGTTTCCAAAGTCCTCCCCTGTTTTTTGTGTGACTTTTTTCACTACTTCTTTTGCTGCCTTTCTCTTTTTATCGTAGGTTTCCTTGTCTTTTATATCCTTCGTGTATATATATTTTTTTCCA
>JABXWE010015301.1:0-13791 GCA_014611495.1 Limonius californicus
CTATCAATCTCGGCATTCTCGAATATGGTACCGAATTTACGGCTGAAATAGCATCATATATGATCAACAATGCATTAATCAGGGAATACACCAAACCCTGTCCATTTTGTAAGAAAACACTCTGTGAATGCGAAAAGGAAAATTAAATATTTTAATTTTCACACCAAAACTGCCTTTCTTAAGGCAACATTAAGTCTTCAACACATCTTCTAATAAGAATTACCAAATATAACTTTAACATTTTTCATATTGACCTAAATAAAGTTTACTGACCCTACACTCACACACAAAATTGTATTTACTCATTAAAATTATCTATTTCATACGCCATTCATGACCTTTGCTGACCCCCCAAACTGATACTCGCTCCAATTATCTATTTCATACACCAGACTTCACCTTTCCTGACCCCACACACTGATAACACTCTCATTTTATACTTACTCAACACATTTTCACACCATGACCTACTAACACCATTCGACATTTCGCATCTCGCTCCTCCTTCACTCTCGCATTTTCAACTTCTACACAATCTCACACCTCTCACACCTATCACACAAACACCTCATTCACACACACCTATACACCTACATACACTCTCTCACCTTACACACCTCACAGGTACGCCCTACCTACCATACACCTGCTACGACCATTCTTAACTTGGCCTTGGGGGCTCAACTCTCACACGACAACTACTCCTGTGGACTAGTCAAATACTCTTCGATTTGAAAGTTCGACTGCAAGCAATGCAATGTTGCCACTAGAATTGAACATTTTGTGCGTATGAAAAGTGCAACACAACATATTTCGTTGCGTCTTTGTTGTGACCGATGAAAGAGACAAAGACACACTTGCAACGTCGGTTTATTAGGTATTCGGACCATGATTGCATCTTGTCGGAGGTGAGAGGCGTACTGTAGGGAAGAGCTGCATATGTCACGTGCTCTGGAGCCCTCCTGAATTCCAAATTGAAACTGAAGTTATTATCTCTTAGTATTTCGCCTCTAAGAACTTGGTTAATTTTTTTAAAATTCAGAAACCCCTCATTTTCTGTATGACACTATTAAATTTTTGATATATGAGATCACCTATTTCACCTTTAGCTTTCTTATACAATCTATCAAATTCGATTATTATTTCAATTGACTCTGAAAGAGACATCCCTTGAGTTTCTAATTTTCGAGTGGAGTTTGAAACGAAGCTATAGTTTGGTTTAATAAAATAAAGACGCTGTGGTAATTCTGTCATTTCATTAATTTTTACAATTATCCAAAGCGGCGCTGGAACACATTATTTGAAGAATTACATCTTTAATACCTTCATAATTATCGGCGCTAAAAATTTCTGCTTCTAACAATGTACCCCATCTTGTAATTACCGGTTCGGGAGGCAATGGAACATTTGGAAGTCGCTCCTTATAAAACTGGACTCCCAAGGGGGCTTTTAAAAATATTTTTTTACGTTACCTACTAATTAAACCGGTAACAAGGGAAATTGATTCCTAATACATGAATGATGTTGCAAAAAATTTTTAAATTTTGCGCTGCTCTTGTTATGCAATGGGCAGGAGAAATTCTTTTTCACAAGGTACGCTTTCGGGTAAGAACAAAATTGACAAACCTTCCTGCGCAAATCAGGCAATTGTTAAATTGTTTGCTTTTGAAGTCGTTTGGAAGCTATTAAATATGGTTTGCTTAAAATGTCTTCATAAAGAATTTTTGTTAATAACTGGGCAACGTAACGGCTACATTTGCCCGTACTTTCATCTATGATTATATAAGCAAAATTACTACCAACTAATTGTCTAATTTCAGACATTGTTTCATTGTAACAAGAATTTACATAATTTTTTCGTAAGGTGATTTCGTCGGGAACATTTTTGTAAGAACGATTTTAAATTAACATTATTTAATTTCGATAACGGTATATTAGACGAAATTAATGCCTTACATAACTCCTTATTAAGTTCTTCTTGCTCCGATTTTTTAAAACTCGTCCCTGAACATTGAGTCATGGTTTGCTGAGAACAATTGCTTCTCTCCCATTTTTCACCTTTTGCAATATGTGAAGGAGTTTTAGAGTGCTGATATACCATGTTCTCTCAGAAAACACCTACAACGACAAATAATTAAATATTAATATAAGAACTTTCGATACTCGTTAAAAACAAACACTACCTTCCCTGTCATGACGTTGTTTTAGTTACGTACATAATAATATGAAAAATAATTTTAATTTATATATGAAAAATTAATTAACTTATCAGTTAAAACATATTATGTCACCATCCATTACTAGTTCTGGATATGGTTTAATCCAAGAAGCAATGTTTTTCGATTTACTCATTCTAGGTATACAGTGCGCGCCAAAAGTATGGAATATACCAAATAAAACTGAAATAAATATTTTTCTGTAAAAATCCTGATACACGTCAATTTTATTATTTAAATACACATTATAATGTCATAATAATTTTTCCACATTCATTTGTTTTTAAGTGATGGCGTTATCTGATTTTTTTTAATGGCAACCTCTAATTTTTTTTCAAGATTTGGATTTACGGTTTAAGTGTCTAAATGAAGTATAAAAATATTGGTACCTTACATCAGAAAATTTCGGAGAAACAAATTATTGTTATTTTCAGACGCCTTTATCAGAAACCAAAGTACACAATGTAGAAATTAAAGATTTTTATGTAAAAACAACTTCATGTATCAAAGTAAATGCTCAAAACTCCATCCATTCACTTCTCGACATTAAGAAAGACGATTCACAAATTCTCTTAAGAAATTAACATCTTCTGCAACTCTTTGAGTTTCCTGACTAATACGATTTTTCAAATCTTCAATATCTTGTGGTCTAGTAGAGTAAACTTTCGATTTTAAATAGCCCCATAAAGAATAATCGATAGGTGAAAGGTCAGAAGACCTAGCAGGCCACTCTAGCAGCCCTCGTCTACCTATCCACCTTGAAGGAATGCAGTTATTCACAAATCCGCAGACAGGACGCGCATAATGTGGCGGGGCGCCATCTTGCTGATACCAAAGAGTATTATTTGGTACATCTGTATCATCTTGGTTTGGGTAAAGTATCGCAAGTACTGGAATAAGGTCATTTTGGAGAAACTTTAAATATCTTTGTCCAGAAAGATTTCCAGCAAAGAAAAAAGGACCTATTATTCTGGTGTTCACTATTCCAGCCCAGTCGTTTACTTTTTGGGGATATTGGGTGTGTGCCTCAGACATCCAATGAGGATTTGCCTTACTCCAGTATCTACAGTTCTGGCGGTTAACTGTTCCATTTAAGCAAAAAGTTGCTTCATCCGTAAAGAGGATCTGGTGATGGAAACATTCATTTGTTTCGAGAAAATTGATCATTATTTGGCAAAATTGTAGATGTCGGTCAGGATCATCTTCATTGAGCTCGTGAACAAGCCGAACTTTATAAGGATGGAATTTTCCTTTTCTCAGTTACCTGAGTACTGAACTCTGACTGACATCATTTTCTGCTGCGACTCTTCGGGAAACACAATTTGGATTTTCTTCGACTTGTAAAAGAACGTCGAGTTGCTTGTCTTCATTCACCACTTTTGAACTACCACTTTTTGAAATATCTGTGTCCGTGTCCCCAAATTTACTTTTAATATTACTAACCGCTGATTACGTGATAGGTCTATCTGGATACTTCGCATTAAACATAACACAAACTTCTTCTTGTGTTCTTGTAAGGTTTTTACAGCCGAGAAAAATTAAAATTTGTATGCGTTGTGTAATTGTTAAATGAGCTATAGTAGATTATTAAACTAACGTTAATTATTAAAATTAAACGATGTTAATGTCGAATAACTGACAGCGTATGGGCATTTGTTTCTTGTTATGTTTGATCCTCTTTTGTTGATAGCATTTGTTAAGAATGTGTTATCAACACAATGACTGCCCAGCACGAATATCTAAACGCAACCTGTTATCAATAATTTATTTCTCGGAAATTTTTAGATGTAAGGTACCAATAATTTTATACTGTCATTTAGACACTTAAATGGTCTATCCAAATCAAAAAAAATTACAGCTTACTATTTAAAAAACAATATCCGATGACGTCATCACTTAAAATCAAATTAATTTCTAAAAATTATTTTGACATTAAAATGTGTATTTAAAAAAATAAATTTAATGAGTTTCAGGATTTTTACAGAAAAATTTTTATTTCAGTTTTATTTGGTATATTCCATACTTTTGGCGCGCACTGTATAATGTGCATAATATTCGCAAGAGATCAACACTATCGTAGTATCGGACACGTTGTAACGACGAGAGGAGATTCTATTATAGGGTTACTCAATGAGAGAAAATACTTTGCAGGCTACAAACAAAATGTAGGTATGTATCCCACTCAGTATCCACCCTCCATTGATAAACAACAAACAAGTAATAAAATGGATTAGGTCGGTACTTCAAAATTTAAACTTTTGGGAATTCCAGGCACAGGCCATTAGCTGTCCAGCTGTAAATTGTCGGTGATCTGTTTGCACTACTCGGAATTTCATAATCTTGTTTTGGCCACTTGACAGAAATTTACAAACGAGTAATGTAAAAGGCCAAAATAAGGCCAACTTTAGCAAAATATGCAGGGAATGCCCAAACATGCAATATATGCAAACACTAATTATCGTTAATTAACTCTTATTAGTGTAATTCGCTTACATAATAGACTATAGTCAAAGATATGCAAAAATTAAAATATATGCGCTTTGCATATAATCCGCTCTTTAGTAATTATTGTATACTAAATTGGTAGGTAATCTAGAAAACGATTTTAAAATCCTGTGCTGAATTTCTTATGAAAAATAGGTTACCATAACTGGTTGCTATTACGGCTAACATGTATTGAAAAATTACGTAACAGGTTAGATCATATACTATGCAAGAAAGAAACGTTGAAAAAGTGCTCGTGCCCTTGATCTTAAAGTCAGTCGAACACGAAGATTATGGGTTTCCATAGTTCGTCGATCACATGTTCTTTAGTTAGCTTAGTTATGTATACATTCTAAACTAGTCCAATAACTTTGTATAACTAATTACTACACAAACAAACATCCGACAATCCGAAGAGTGCACATCCATGTTTACTTCCTCTCGTTATAGCACACAAAGGGAATAGTATAGTGTGCATCTATTTGTCTATGGTAAATTCGAATGGTTATAATTATACAAGGGTGGTTTTCCTCGTTTTAAAACATACGTCTGCAAATAAAATTTATAAAGGATGTACTAGCATTATTAAATTCGTATGCACCTAGGTCTGGAAGTCTAATAACAACAATGTAATGCGGCAATAAATTTGTATAAAAATCTTGAAATATGATTTGCATAATTAGCAATATTTAATGTCTAAGGAGGATCACAATAATGAATGAAAACAATATTAGTTTCCAGGACAAATTTAGAGCAAATCATATTGTAATAATGATTTTATATAACATAAGCGGCGTTGAAAAAGGAAATTTGCTACCGGCACGAAGAAAATTGAAAAAGGGGATTTTACGAAACCTTTATAATTCTCTTTCATTCATCAGTAGTTATTCGTCAGTACAATCTATAATATGGAAATTTAGTACACATCGTGCATTAGTAATAATTTGTTTACCAAACAAGTTTTTGGCAACAGAAAACGGGTAAATTCACTAATCCGAGAAGGAAAGCTGAATATAATGTTTTATATAATGTTAATATTGTAGAAACTGTTGCCAAACAGCAATTTAGTTTAATACATGTAATAATAATGAGTTTGTTTAGCAGGTAAGGTTGTGGCAATGGAAAAGTAGTTTAATTCATCGATGGGAACAGGAAACTTGAAATGAAGATTTTTATAAAAGCTTTGAAACATTTCGTTTTTGCTTTAAATATAGTGAAAGAGAATATACGGAATGCATTGTCGCATTAACCAAAATATGAAGTTTATAAAACTTAGTCGCAGAATATTAGATAGAATAGTAACATTTAAGCGTATAAGTAGGTATTATACAACGAAAATTTTACGAGACTATATTATTGATGCATAATTAAGGATCCTATTGAATTTAGAAATTATATACTAATTATAGGCTATTATATAAAGAAAGAAACTGCTGTCACAGCAGTGAAGCGAAGGAAGCATACAATTATATTTCAATATAGTAACTGTTCATAAAATCCCGCGATCACTTTTTTTACGCAGATGTCACACGTTTGCCTGAGATTTTCTTAAACATAGCGTATATAGACATACGTATATTCGGCCTCGTTGCTTGGATGCCAGTTAAGCGGATCATGTAAAAAATATTAACAAATAGGTAGATAAGACATATTGTATAGTAGGTGCCGTTTCAAGAAGCATGTCTATACATAAGTATAAATCAGTTTTGTTCACCCCCCAATAGCGATAACCGTATGTCTTTGTCGGGGTATTTAGATATAATAAATATAAACTCGCATGAAATAGATCAAGGTGGGTGCGGGAATACTCAACTTTTGTCCGGGCGCCACAAGGATATGCCAACCCGTATATACGGAGCATTCACGCAAAAGTATCCAAGCCAATTTTTTGGTAATTTGTTTTTTTACGGATTCAGACACAATGTGGAGCTGCTTGTCATTTATGAATTTTGTCAAACATAACACATCCGTTGCCATTTTAAATATGTGGCAAGATTTAGATTTTTAGGCAAAACTACGTAAGTTCATGGTACAGTGTTAACATGCAGGCAATTTTTCTTTTTAGTATACATTGTACACGTAATTGTCTATGTATACATTTAAACAGAAGGCTTCAATTACGCCTGTTATGTAGGCAACCAACTATACAGCAAACTAAATTTTTTCGAATTTCAATTTTGTAAGAAAAACAATCAAATTAGTACAATGTTAAAAAATAAAATTAGTCTTTATTTAGTGTCTTATTGCGTTTTTTATACAACCATGTACAATAAACACGAAAAAAGTGGAAATTCTAATGTAGTATCAGAATGGTAATAGCTGTGACAGACTTTTGTGTTTTTAATTTCATTTCCGTCTTCTGTTCTTGATATCTAATGTTTTATAATAATAATCGTCATTCTTATTCCACTCATTTTGATTTACCTATTTATGTAAACACCGCATCGAACATAACCTTCATACTAACATAATTTACGACTACAGTGACGTTTCTGTATGCTTCTGTTTTTTTAGCTTTCTGTATAGTTGGTTGCCTACATAATAGGCGTAAGTGATGCGTACTTTTAAAAGTATACATAGACAATTTCATGTACAATGTACACTAAAAAGAAAAATTCACTGTATATATTGTCTAACAAAACTATTAGTCCGTTGTTTTCATGTGCCATGAACCGGTTTTGTAATCAAACCTTAGTGATGAAAACACTGAAGCAGAATTCGTCTTTTTCTGCATTGTAAAGACATCTTGGTGGGTGTAGTAATTACAGTAGTTTACAATAGGAAGGTGTCAATCTACAAAAAATTAAATACATTTGTGCGTGTATTGCAGTAGTTCTGTAATTTGCAGGTTGTGTTATATTTATGTGTTAGTTTGTCTTAGGCGTAGTGATTTATTGTGTAAACTTGGAACAATGGAGGGATATTATGTCTTCATGAAGTGAGTAGTGAATCGCGGAAAAGCCAGTTAAGGGCAAGAAAAAGAGCACTGCAAAAAAGGAAAAGGTTAGATGTTTTGTTCAAACCTTTTAAAAGCATTACTTTTAATGTAAACTTTTTGCGAATACCATATACCTAAATTTACTATTGAGTTTGTTAGCACTTACAAGCATCAATCTAAATTATATTGCTACGCTGAGGTTACACACAAGAAGAAATAGATTCTGCCGATAAAAAATTTATGAAGAAACAAATTGCAATAAAGTCACGGAATACCGAGAGACAAAATGGATGGTGATAAAGTTTTCCATAAGATCAAAACCGGCGAAGATGAAGTTACAAAACTATTACTAAATTTGAAGGGCAACGCGAATTATTAGGGACGATCAAAGTCCAAAAGGATTTATCTCAATGTTAACGTAACCGTATCAAAACTTCATCAACAGTACAAAAATTGAAATATTTTACATTTCATAGAATGCGAGCTAAGGAATTCAACAAAGGATTTAATACACTAGTCTCGGATTCTACAGTTTATGTGAACGGCTTAAAAATAGCATTGCAAAAGAAATGGATCCAGTTAAAAAATCTAAACTTAGTACAGAAGAAAGTTCATAAACTGAGAGCCAATGCCTTTTACAAATTATGAAGAGCAATAATGAACGTAATACCAAATAATACAGTTTCTATCTGCAACAAGTACAGCCGTTGACCAAAACGCTTCTATCTCAGGCTTTCTAGGACAAGTTAGGAAGGTTAAAATAATCAGTAAAGTTTGGAAGCTGTTGGACATAAAAGATCTGGGGAATGTATGTAAGAAGGTCGGAGGAATTCCAGAAATGAAAATGATATTGTTAAGTAAGACTCTCAAAAATGAGAAGATGATGGTTAGAATGAAACGAGCCTTCAAATTTAATCATCATCAATACTGTAATTTGTAAAATGTTGAAATAAATATTCATACATCACTAAACAAGTTCAAGTGTCTCTACCAAAACATTAGAAGTCCGTGTTGTTCGAACGAAAGTAAACAAGTCCAAATCGAAAAGCTATTTTTTTTTGTTACATAATTAACCTTGAAATTTAAAATTGAACACTTGTAGTTATGACATAAAAACTCAATCTATATAGACAAACGCAAAAAGTTTTCACAACGATAACTTCGTCTCTATACGAAATTTGCTTCTTCTGTAAAATTAAAGTAAGTGGACTTCCACTTTTATGAACTGTTCCTCATATATGCATAGAAGAAATAGACATAAAAATAAGTCTGAGCATAACCATGTCCCAGCCATACTTAAAAATCTCGGAAATCTTGCGACAGGAGAAAATTCCGTTGAAATCCTAAAGATTTAGAGGAAAACGGAGAGACTCCGTTCAAGGGGCAGGTCACCAAGTGGTAGATCAACCAGATGAAAACACTAACAGGACAAAAAGTACAAGAAGCTACTCTACTTCAGCTTAAGATAGAAATCTCTGGAAGATCACTATCAACTCAATCGCATAACTCGTAATGTCGCCATACCCCCACGAGGGGTTAACTAATAGAGGAGCTTATATGTATATAGAATACCAAGAATAGTATAACAAAACATTTATGTGCTAATATAGGGACACCATTCAATAAAAAAATGGAGCTGCTGGGGCTAGACCTATCAACCATATAATGACTGAAATGATGTACCGTCAAAATACAAGATCCTGTAATGAAGTACTTCTGTAATAATATAAACTTTCTTAGTCTTCATGATCATTCAAATCCGAGCCCACATCCTGGAACGGTTAAAATAACGCACTCGGTACCATGTTTACAGGTTTTTAGGCTTTCCTACTTATAAGAAGATTTCCGGTAAGGGTTATTAAGTTGAGCTTTGCATTGTCTGTCTGTTTATTACATTTTATATGGTTATACATTTGTTCATGAGACTAAATCAAATATAATGACACATTCCTAGGTAGCCAATTAGCAACCAAAAAAAAGTTCCTTCTGTATAACTAATTATCTGCATAAGAAGAGAAAGTTTCATGTTTGCCTTTACAACTAGGCATGCACGAAGAAATGGAAATCACTTGAAAAATACAACTAAATATCGTTCTTACAAATGTATTAGGTTTTTGCGTTTCATTTTGCTACGTTATCGGTTTTGAACGAAACGCACATCCATAATATAGGAGTTCCAAAGAATTATTCGACCACGCTGGAGACTTCAGCAAAATTAAATTCGAGCAAATGGAATTAAATCAGAACTAACAATGATTAAAAGAGGTGGCTTCAATAATCACCATCAGTCAATAAATGTAACAGCCTGGCAATCTGCGCAGAGAGTAATCGAATTGAGCAGACGTCATTCCTGCACCGAATATAATTATTACGTGTTTCGGGCGGGTTCCGCTCGCCATTAAAAGCTAAGCAAAAAGCGGCTTTGAAACGGTGACATCGTTAACCGGATTGCAGTGCAGCCGGCCTTGTTAGCCATGTCACGTGTTAAATTAACGAGTGAGAGTAATGCATACGCAGAACGGATTCAAGGGGTGTTGTTGACGACCATTCCTGTAGGTGAAGTCGCAAAAAAAGGGAAAAGAAAAAACAAACATTGTTGCGAAATTAACTCGCAGCCCTCTAGGGTCGAAAGCGGTCGGGCCGACCATTTCCAGGATGGAGCGGAAGATTATTTTTTTATCCGCTTAAGAGCTTCCATGATTTGCTTTTTAAATAAGATATTAACATTTGGCCCTGTTTGGTGTAGTCTCTTGGACATGCTATTTAAATCTGGAAGCTGGCAATTTTCGTAATGTTTGAGATAAGGTTTTAAATTTGTACGCAAATCGAAACATCTTGCAGAGCAGCTTTCTGTTTTACAGGAACATACATAGATGGAACAGGCATTCCTAATACTTGAGTTACAGTGCTCTGTATATTAATTCCGTGTCCTTTCCACATTTTTCAATGTTTTGCTCATCAAATCCCGGCTAATGGAAACGAGACCTAAACATATTTATTATTCTGTAATATTATGTCTGTTGTAGATTGCAAGTCTTTATTTCAGGAGAATAATCCGAAAATAGTAACGAATTATTATACTCTAATTTCAAAATATTGTTTAATAAATTGTTTAGTGAAGAAAAGAGGACGCCGGTGGGCGAATTCTTAACATAACCATTTAGTTAATTTATGTTAGACAAAAATTGTGCGTTAATCTTTTAGGTCAGTTGTAATATAACTTCACAATATAAAAATCCACGTCATTGCATTATGAATTAAAATTTGTATACTTCTTCCTCATTATCTGTTGTTTCTTACTTTAGCTTTCCGTTTATAGAATAGTCATTTTTCTCCTAGTCTTGTTTTTAAAAGCGACCACTCTGTTAATACAAACGTCGACTTCCTGCTTGTCACTCAGCAATTTCTTTTACGACTTTCCTTGTTTCGTTCGGTAAATTCTATCCTTTGGTACTACATTCAATCTCTTTTTCTCCCTTTGCTTAGCTTCCGCTATATCTTCGAGTATCCTTACTCGGCTTATTAATCGGTGTTTCTCAACTACCCATACGTTTTTTCTCTATTTTTATCTGTATTCTTGTTTATTTATTCCAACATTTAACTCTTCATTTCCTGAATTTTCTATGGATTACTCACTAATTGTCCTTGTTTTTTTTCAGTTATTCTTCGCTGAACGTGGATCGAATTGTTTTTCTGTTTTCTCGAATGCTTTTGTTTCAGTTTTCTCACTGTGAGTCGATCCCCTATCTCCTTTTCGACTTCTGTGCATTTGCTGATTTCCTTGTTCTGTTTGTTACTATATTTTAATCGTAGTCGCCTTTTCCCAACTTCTTAATATATCAAGGTACTATATTAATTAATTAAAGTTGAAGAAATATCCGGTGAAAGGCTGCAAGTTAAAGTAAGAGCGAAAAATAGACAACGCTGGAATGAAATTGTCCGCAACAGCACTTCTTGAACAAGTAGAACAGACATAGGTCACAACTCCTCCTATTTAGAAGATCGCCAATAGAGACGTTAATTAACCATTTGTTTTACTTCTTCACTTCCCCTTCGGAAATCATTTGCACGGTAGAAACTACGCGAATAGGTCCGAGAGAAAGCTGGTAAACTACTTGTTTAATCATCATGTGTATTCGATCACCTCCTTCTTTTCAGCCACTTTAAAATTTCATTTGGATATAAAAAGATTGCCAATAGATTATAACACAATTGCTAATACTTCCTCTATTCTCATAAGTTGTAGAATTGTGCTAAAACAACGGTAAATTGATTTTTTCCTACTTACTTACTTAATCATTGCCCCATTTACCTTCTCTCTCTCCGGCTAAGCTTCCAGAACGCCTTCCATTTTTTTATCGAACTCTGTGTTGTCTGCTTCTTTCCATTCACCGCCTCTATGTGTGACTGCATCTGTTACTTATTATCCCATGACTTTCTTAGTCTGTCTCTTGATGTTTTTGTTGGCATGCTCACATTTTTTCCTGAAAGATTTAACTCAGGAAAACAATAACATTCAAACATTGTGATATATCGACAGTCTTCGATCTCCTTACTCGTAACACTTTGTAAGAAACATTTAATCGCATTACGGTCGCAGAAATACGCTGCAACTTCCACAATCTTGTCTTACTAACACAATACAAACTGTTACTATAGGTCATAATAAACTTCCATCAAATACTGTAATATCAGCATGTGGTGGTCTACAGGGCCGTAGTTTGGGACCATTACTATACAATAAGTCCTGCCTTCCTTTAGAGAAAAAGTGTCATAGGTTCTACTGGTCTCCCTAGATTTTATCTAATGGAAAAAAACGTTGTATAATTTGAAAAATTCAAAGTTCACCCAGTATTTAACGCAAGTGATCTAAGGTTTACTATAAATATCATCAACGTCAGCCATGTTGATAGTAATAACTGAATATGAAATATTGGGAATAATCATACATTTACAATTTATTTAGCGAACCTGCTAGGAACTTCGATGTAATAAGTCAACGTTTTTCGTTTTCTATTGTATTACAATTGTCAATTAATTCTAAAATATGTAACCACAAACACGAAAACGTTAGACCGGAATTTATAATAGTCTCCATTACAAGTCATTGCGCTGTACGTCTCTTAAAATTTTATATCATTTCTTAGTTCACAGACTAACGTCACCAATCAAGCAATGAAAGATACCTAGTCATACGTTTTTCAGTGAAGAAGAATCTTTAGAATGTAATATTACCTCCCATACGTTATACGTAATACAAGACACATTCTTTGGCTCGTCTTATGAGTTGGATATAATTATGCTATTTATTATATAACGTGTTTATTTTTAACATGAATTTTAAGTACTTCACATACTATATTATTATACAGGGTGTTTAAAAAATACGTTCTGATATTTTAGCCACTTATAGATCTCATCAGTACAAACAAAGAAGTCGTAATAAACATGAGTTCGAAAATCAACCGTTTTCGAGATATGGAGTTTTTTTATTATTTTGCCTACGTTATGTAACGATCATGTTGAAAGGATACTGTTTTTGCTGTTTATAATCAAGATTATGTCTAAAATTAAGATTAATTAGCTTATTTTTAATCCATATCATGCTCTGTAGGAGGTTATTGTTATCATAAATTTAAACTTTATAACATAAAAAGGTATATTCCGAGCTTTCGTAGTATTCTACGACGTACTCTATATCGTGTTGGAATGGTGTTTCCAGTGAAAATTAGTGAGTGGACAGTTGTGGAGCTTCGGGTTGTCATCTTGATAATGAATTGGTGTATCCATAGTAATGAGGGGACCCTGTAAAGTTAATATTTTTAATATTGTCATATGAACATTGTAAAATTGCATATGCCAAGGTTAAAATAAGAATTAACGATTTTTGATTATTGTTAATACTTTATGTTTTATTAGAGGAAGGTTTTTGGATACTTTTGTTTGGGTAAATAACAGTTTAATTTAAGCATTTTTGAGTTTGTATAAAAGTCACATATTTGGAGGTTAGATTTCATTTATTGCTTATTATTATGTTATTAACTGATTTTGACGATGTTAATGTTTATATTTGGGTTTAATGAAGGATTAGTTAATTGTTTTTAGTGGTTTAACAGCTCTATTGTAAATTTTTGTAAAATTTGAATTTTAAAA
>JABXWE010015304.1:0-48910 GCA_014611495.1 Limonius californicus
ATTAGATTTGCAAACTGCTGACCATTTGAGCGTAAAGTTTGTTTTTTCAAGAATAAAGTGTACTAAAGGCCTCTTTTATGGGTGTGAAACCATTCATTGGTAGTATTTCTGTAATTTTCGCTGCTGTTGACGTACGCCAACACAAGCCAAACGTATATTCCGTATTTTTATTACTGGTATTCCCATTTTCCACGGTAACCTAATTGAAAATATCTTACTAGATTGAATGCGTTTCGTCTACAAAGACATCTTCAGGAATGTGCATATTCATTACTAATATTAACTAACGATCCTACGTACCTAAATGTGTGGAAGTTAACAGTTCTAGCAGTAGAAAAGCACATTCCCGAAGATATTTCATATAGCTATCTAAACTAAGAGAAAACATTCTACTAAACCCGTATGACTAAATTAACCGTTGATCCCTATGAAAATCGAATTAGGAATTACGAATTATATTGTTTGTAAAAAATACTACAACGATATTGTCGCTAAACAAGGTAGATACGATATATTTAACCCTTTCATCACGTACGTATTAACACAAATGCTTGTTATGGTCGAGGACGTACCTACTTCTAAAAGTATTATATAAATTCGTATCAAGGTGTCGTAAGTGTTTTTCTAATTATTTTCCTTTCGTAGCCTGTTGATAAATATGTACGAGCCGTAGATCGCTTATACACTACTCTGACGTACTAGTACGTCTCAGTGCTATCATGCTTAGCCGATTGGCGTACATGTACGATCAGTAAACACAGTCCTTTCCAGACCCTGATCGGACAGTGTAGATAACACATTTTGTGCTCCGTACTGAAAGGGTTAAGGGGATCCTAAAGTGACCTGGCAACCAAAAACTAAAAAGTAACTTTTTACATCGACAAACTACATATTCGTTTCCGTCTCTACCGAGGGGCTTACAACCGTCTACCTGAACGCTGGAAAGCAAACTGCAGCCAATGTAAAAGACAATACGCATAATATACGATAAATTAAATTGGTAACAGTCTTGACATCGTTCTGATTGTGAGAAAGTTAGATAATGTTTGAGAATGGAGTTGTGCGCATGATGTTCTTAAAGGACTTAAATTTAACTAAATTAATTCCACATAATGTCGTAAAAGTAGATTGATTTTACGGTATTTTTGCACTGTTTTGAGTCACTTTAGTATCCTCTTCAGAACGTAAGAATTATTTATACTTAAATAAAATAGTTTGATAATACTAAGGGGGCGCCAATCCTGTTTCGCTGTAGTAGTATGTCTAAACCTGAGAAAAAGGCTAATTTTTATGTAAATTGTTTTTAGGAAGGTTTGCATTTGTGAACTTTGTTAATGTGTGTAATACCTACTTCCAAATTTTGATTTTATTTGTACCCCAGATACTGCAGAAGAATATTAAAGTTAGGGCATTGATATTTAACCAATAAACTGCGCTTGTAATATCAGTCGTTTATAGTTCATCGGTATGTAAATTATAAATCCTAATAGTAGATACCTATAACACATAAGAGATAAAGCACTCTAAGAAGAAGAAGATAACACATTAAGGAGAAGAAATATCCAATTGTCTTAACAATAGTTATTTTTAAATTCTGAATTCTTTATTAACCATTGTTACAATATTAGTTGCGATTCTTCCAAAAATTCCATTCATTTACTTAACTTTTGGTCATAAAACAATAAAATAAATGGTCGCCTACACAGAGCTGCTAAATTTGAACCCTAAAGATTGCTGATTGACTACACGCCACTGTGTTAACGGCACTTTTTACAGCAGACATTATTACGTTTGTATAAAGTCATGTCTGTTTATTTACTTTTTAGTTAGTTAAAAGGATTATTATGATATCCATTTGTCATAAAATGTTGTTAACTGTAGCAATCGCAGTTGTAACAGCACTTACTTTTTTAATACACCGTAATGGATTCAATTAGTGTCTCACGAAACGAAGGTACAAAATCAATATCATTGAACTTTCCAAAAAGCCTTTATAATCTCAATACTACAAGTTATAAATCAAGAGTCGTTTACTTAAAATATAAAGATCCGCAAGATGAAAGGCCTAATCGGCGAGAAGTCAACGTATTAGGACTTCTACGCTAACATCTGCTTGCACTTTTCGTGTTTTGCAAACCTACCTTAAATTGTAGGTCCTCTATGTCTGCGGCATATCACATTCATGACACAGACGCCGTAGAGAAGATCGCTAGGGATTGTAGGAGACAAAGCACTCAAGGAATAATTTCATTCATGGAATTCATTATTGTTGCATTTAATTACAGACCAGCTGGTATAATTCAGTTTAGGATAGATATATTTACTATTTAGTACCATTATTCCCTTCAATTTTCTAAAACACAAAATTATTCGTCTTACGTGTACTTATACATAATAGGTACACTACAGCTCTAAAGTATGTTTCTTTTAAACATCCCCATATGTTTTAATGAAATTAGTACCTACTAGCTGAACCCGTGAGGCATGGCCCACATCTTTTCTGGCACATTCTTTTATTAAAATAGCTGTGTGGAAATTTTAGATATGTACTTAACCGAAGAATGTTTCGTAGTCGTCATAAAACAATTTTTCTTCCTTCTAATACAACTTTATAAATATTTTTACTATGGTGTTTTCTTCTTCTCTCTCTTTGCTTTTATTGGTTTTGTTGTGGAAGGATCAAATTTACTCTTCATAAGTACTTAAAGGTGTATTTCAATGCATGAAATATTTACCCTAAGAGACAGAAATACTTCTTAAACATAAATGTAACACAATATTGTTAAAGTAATTCTTACAGCTGTACAATGAATGGCCTGCGTTAATTCTAGTATCCTGTAGTATTTACTGATGTCTGTTATTATTTGATACCTACAGGGACCGTGTTTTCGAATTCAATGATTGCATCCAGCGGTGTAATAAAATAAAATAAATCGCTAGTCAGTGAGCAAATTTAGAAAAATCTAAATATACTTTTATTTTTAATCAGCCCGTACCAATCATTAACAACCGAAAAATTGAAAAAATCACATACCTAATACTGCTGGCTGATCTGCTGCTTCAAGTAAACTGGGAATTTTGTCGTGCAATCACATAAACTTGTGGTTATACTGTAATGGACGTTATTATTTCCTGTAATTTGTAATAGTAGAATAATTCATGGTCACCTGCTGAGTGCGACGTAAATTCACTACTGTCTTGATACCTAACACTTTGTTTCACTTTCACCCAGCGGGTGCCTCTTTTTCAGTTTCCCATTAAATATGGTCTAGGTTAGTTGGAAGTTTATTGAAACTTTATTCCAATCAATTTGTGAAACAAGAGAGCTCGAGACCAGCAAACAATGTCTTCAAACACGCAATTAATCTCCCTTAATCCTATTTGTCAATCTCGTAATCCTATCAAATATAATTCCCTGTCAGGCGAACAGACGTCAAATTAGTGCTGCTGTCAATAGCGGATGAAGCCTCATCTCCGCAATACTTACAATAAAACAAGCCACACCCGGGTTCTTATTTTTGCATGCTTTGAGAAATATAATTTTATTGTTATCTGCTTGAATGAATTAAGCAGGTATAATTATTTCTAAACTAACGCAAACGAAACAATTCTAAAACATAAGCAATAGCAGTTTTAGAGAAAATTATAATTTTGCCAGGTTTCTTAGAGGAAAAAATAGCAATTCATAATATTTCTAAAATAATAGCACGGAAAACATATAAAAGTGAACTATAAAATAAACCACATAAAGAATTTCATATCTAGACTTTTCTCAATAAATACCTACTAATGATTGTATAATTAAGAAAAATAATTTAGTTACAGAAAACACCAGCACTACTTAATCTAACACAAAAATTCTTTCAGTAAAACAAGGTTTTATTAAAATAAAAATTATTTAACATTCCTATAAAAATGGTAGTGGTATTGAAATATCAACACCAGTTAGTGCCTCTTAACGAATGCAAATGCAAGTCTCAGAAGTGGTCAGTAAATACTGCACCATAGGTTTTAATTTCTCTACTTTGTAGAATAAAAATAATTCTAATCTGTTCCATTAGAGATAATCTTGATGAAAAAACAGCACTAATTAGTGCTTCCAAATTATTGAGAAAGAAATATGTAGAAATTGAGAAATAAAACAAGCAGATACGTCAAAGGTTTTTATTTCTGTTTTTTTTAGAGTTTAAATAATTTGATGCTTTCCAATTAGGTACAATGAACTCAATTAAAGAGTTACCAATTAATCAAATTATATCAAGAGTTTTTATTGTTTCTAGAGTAAAAATAGTTCTTATCTGTCGTAAAAATAGTTTTTAGTTAATGAAAATAATTACCACTACTTAGTGCTTCTAACTTAATGAGAATGAACAAATGTAAGAGTTTGCAATAAATCAAATGACATTAAAAGTTTTAGGTGTAATTTTAAAATAATATCTAATTCTTTTCGGTTCCAAAAAAGAATCAATGCAAGGAAGGCTGAACTATTGCTTCTTCTTCGTGTTTCTTATGAGACGCAGCCATCTTCTCTCCTATGCCTCTATTGCGGATTTTTAAAGTACTACAGACATACAGGACCTACAGCTCAATGTGGGCTCCGAACCACGGGAAGTGTAAACACTTTTAGTCCAGAGAAGATTTACTAGGCAGAATACCTCGCTAGTTATGCACCGCCACAAGGGAAAATGACTGTTAAAAATTCAATAATCCGGTACTGGGAATTGAACCCCAGATCTTCAGCGTAGAAGATCAACCTCCAGCCCACGACCGCCTCTAGCGCTATTTACTGACTAAATTATCATGAACAAAAAATATTAATACCCTACAAAAGACATTAAAAATAAGCTGGCTTTTTTTAATTTCTTGGTGTTTAGAATAAAAGTAATTCTTATCTATCTGTTCCAATAGTAATCAACACAGTTGATCGAGAACTATTTACGTGTGTAACGAAACAACTTAAAGCAATTTAGGAATTAGCAATAAAACAATTTTATCAGATTTTTATTCCAGTTTGTTTTAGTTAAAAATTAATCGTATCCGTTCCAATAAAAATTAAAACTAAAAACTAGCGCTAATTAGAGGCTCCAAAATAATGCAAAAAAATATTTTAGGACTGTACAGCAAAAACATGTTTTTTACCATTGGGTTTTTTAAATATAAGTTCACTTTTTATAGAATTCAATATAGGTAAGAAAATCAGCTAAGGTAATCACCGGCGCTAAATTAAGTTGAATGAATTTTTTTAGTGTACTTTAAAATAAGTTACACACAAAAGTCATTTACTCGTGTGTTTTTTTCCAATAAAATAATTCTTATCGCTTCCAAGAAAATCTAGATTTTGGGTAAAGTTTTAGCACTTATTTATGTTTCTGAATTGCCTGCTATCTAGGGAAAAAATCATAAAACCAAACGATATGTAGTTTTAATGGAACCTAAATGCGCAGCCGAGTGCGAGCTAATAAATAAATCAAAATGAGATATCTAAATTAAATTGACTACTTAACAGGCCACGCCTACCACTTAAATTGCTGTATCTTTGCGCTTATCTGCAGATCGGATTGCGAGTTATAATATACGACTAACCGTTTTCACACTGTTCTGTGTGCAGGAGCGAGACCGAGCAACAATAACTTCCTTTCTCCCTAATGTGTTATTATTAGAAACTTTTTAATTCGGAAACAAAAAACAATGGGCTACCAAAACGCCGCACTCTTTTAAGGCGAACAGGCGTGTCCTTTTTTAAGAGACAAGCCATGACTAACTACTTCGGACTAATTAACAATTTAAAACAGGCGAGATTAATTATATACCAGATGCGTTGCGATCTTATCTCGCTGAATTAATTTTCTTTATTAATAATGTTATATGTAGTAATTATGGGAACGCTTGGCTAATTAATTAAGTTATTAGCGAAACATGCGCATTGGGAATTGCCGCAATAATAATAAATTAAATGATTGACTCGTTTAAAGTAGATTAGTCTAGGTCTTTGCTTGAAGCAACGGCCTCGATTAATTAAAACCTTTGAGAGTCACTGCTCGAATTTTATTCGAGTCAAAACCTTTATACGTTTTTAATTGCAATTGATCGATTGCTTCTACACATTTAAGTTGGAGTTTCTAAGACATTTTTGGAGATCGCTAATCGAATATTATTCTTTTATCAACCTCTACATTTTTATTTTAAAATACAAATTTGGCTAAAGCTGTTGGGAAGCACTGTCCGAATTTTATTACAATCGAAAATAATATTTACTGTTATCGGACGAACCCATCTGCGTTTGAAAATTAATAATAGAAATTTTCAGGTAGGCCGCATATTTACGTGAACTTGACATTTTAAAAGCATGATTACCTGCACTTTAGAGGCAAATATCTTGTATTAATTTATCATATCTCCGATCGGGCAATTATCTTAAGTACATAAGCCCGAACGCGGCAATCATCTTGGCTGACAGCAGCTGTATCAATGCGCCCATCTGGACGAGCCGATGCTTTTCAGATTATATTTTGATGGCCGGAGCGTTAAAACATAAAAATTATGCTAAACAACGTTTCATTAAACTTCAACGGTAGTTTTATGTGCAAAGAGTACACTTAGGTGGGAGTTTCTTTACTTTTAGGAGTACTTGAAAATTAAATAATAATTTACGGCGTCAATAAATTTAAAAGCTTAAAATTTCTAATAACTATTGTAGGCTACCTTTTTTTCTTTTCCTAGCTTAAAAAGGCCTTTCATCAATGCCACTTTATTCCTACTTCATATGAGTGTAATCAAAACTATAGCAACGAATAAATATGTTAACATTGACTTTAAACTTCAGCAGAAAAGCCAGTTAAGGTTTAAGCAACCACCAAGCAAAAATATTATTGTTAATCCATGGCTCAAATATTTGAGTGGGGATTATGGTACCTCCTTAAACGCTTAAAACAAACAGTTTATAGAATATAGAATATTCCAAATGTACTTATATGTTAATTTTCAACACTCTGTACCCTATGGAAGTAAGCGGTCTATTGTAAGACACTTCGGTAAAAGTCCATAACGCTCAACGCTATATTCTGCCTACAACGCTCGAAGTTACTACAGGACCACAAAGCCCAACACGACCAATTCTAAATATGACTACAAAGTCCAAAATACCCACAACGCCCAAAGTTAGGACAGGGGTAGAAGCCCAAAGTTAGGACAGAGGCAGAACGGCCAACGCGACCACATCGCTAAATTCTAAATCTGTTCACAAAGCTCATAATGCCCAAAGTTATGACAAGGGCAGAATGCCCAAAGTTAGGACAGAGGCAAAACGCCCAAAGTTAGGAGAGGGTCAGAAGGCTCAACGCGACCGCATCGCCGAATTCGAAATCTGTCCACAAAGATCACAACGCTCAAAGTTAGGACAGGGGCAGAACGGCCAAAGTAAGGACAGGGGCAGAACGCTCAACGCGACCGCATCGCCGAATTCGAAATCTGCCCACAAAGCTCACAACACCCAAAGTTAGAACAGGGGCAAAATGCCCAAAGTAAGGACAGGGGCAGAACGCTCAACTCGACCGCATCGGCGAATTAGAAATCTGACCACAAAGCTCACAACGCCCAAAGGTAGGATAGGGGCAGAACGGCCAACGCGACCACATCGCCCAATTCGAAATCTGTTCACGAAGCTCACAACTGCCAAAGTTAGGACAGGGACAGAAGGCCCAACGTGACCGCATCACCCAATACGAATTTACCGTGATTGAATCGCCCAGAAAGTAGATACAGATTATGTTATAAAACCTCTATATAATTTTGAATATACATATGTCCATCAATTCTTAAAAATTTTGACAACAGAAGAACTTATGGCAGTATAATTTATTTATTAACCTAAATCCTAGAGTTATCGTCACTGACATAAGATGAATGTAATTTTATTCGCTAGCAAAATAAGCAGAGCTCCCCTTATTAGGATAAATGTTGCTGCACAGTTCATTTAAAATCATTTTTTTAATTATTTTTTAAAGAGAACGGTATGTGGTTTACCTAAAAATGGGGAATTCGTGAATTTGATGGGTTTATGAAACGGGAGCGTGTTAATCTAGGTAATATAATACATTAATATAATCTGTATCCGCTTTTGTAGTTGGTCGATCCAACTATGGTAAGTTCAAATTGGGCGATGTGATGACGTTGGGCATTCTGTCTAATTTTGGCCGTTCTGGGCATTTTATCATATTCAGGATTGAACAATATGGTCGCGTTGTGCCCCTCTAGTAACTTGCGTTGTGCTTTATGGACTTTGGACGAAATCTCCAGGTCCCGAAGTAAGAAATAAAATTCACAATAACACAATGATGCGAGACGTTTTGGAGCTCGTTTCAATCATTGACGACACAATTTTCATGATTAAGAAAATTAAAATAAAACTAATTTTTCTTAAAAACACAAACAACATATTAAAATCCTTCATACCAATATTAATTCAACGATTTAAATACATACTGAAAATCGAGGACTATATTAATTGTTATTAAATCAGATACCAAATAATTTGATGAACACTATAAGAGAATAATAAAATCGAGATGAAGAGACCTTCTAATTATCAAAAAAAAGAAAGGAAGGAAGAAATGCAAATGTACATTTCGAGAGTTAGGCGGTCATCTCCAGTGCTGATAAATAGATTACACGCAGGAGCAAAGCAACGACGTGTCCTAAACATCATGTTGCCTAGCAATCACTGTGATTTCATGAGATACCATTTACGTAATAAATGAAAATTCATATTTAAGTTTACCATGCGAAAATAATAATAAATACTTTATTTCTTTGCTAATCTGTAAATATTATATTTGTTGTGTTTACTTATAATTTGTATTCCGTTGTTTGTCCTATAGGTATATATTTCACCACGATTTTTGCAGTTAATTTTATAAACGAGCATCAGTTAATTATTTCTGTACTCAAATAATATTGATGGTGATGATGCAAATTATTCTTCCTTGGTACTGGAGTCATGTAAGAGCGTTTTATTCTCCATATGACGAACTATAAGCAATCACGTCAGCGCTTACGTGAAAACCACAACGCTGCGTTAATTAGAAAGGTTTAAAGTTTAATTAGCAGTCAAAAGAATGATTAATTCTGAAAGTAAATCACCGTTCAGGTTTTGTTAATTAGTTAAATAACAAGAAGAATTAAACAGCTTCGTACACTGTGCATAATATTGAGGTGTCCGATCTGACCCCCGACCCGCAGTCCGCCGCCGTAACTAACTATTGTTTAGCGAGAATGGGCTTCTAATTAATGAATTACTGGAAATTAAGTTGTCGTGCTGCCTCCAGGTGGGCTGCCGGGCCACTTTACTGATGATTGGCAGCGCTGATTATATCGTGCCCACCCTAAGAAGCACTTAAAGTGCCCGCGGCTTTCGACCTCTCCTAAACCATTTCTTCTCCTGCGAGATTGATTAACGCAGGTAAAAGTTGCCAGCGTTAATTTCTTGATTTGTTTTTGCGCTCCTGGAAGCTATAACTGATATAATAATAGTCATCAGAGCGGGAAGCACACTGGAGGCACCATTAAAAATTAGAAAGCTACTCAAATTCAATCAAAGCTATCAGGAAAATTATATGGTTTACATAATGGGACCAAAAAAGTTACATAATATGCCTACGTCTGCTCTGTAACCCATGAAAATTTTAAGAAAAGAATTTTCTTCATATACTGTTATTGGATATAAATTGACAAGGAACCCAGATATTCTCAAATTTAAATTAGAACACTCGATTATTGTTTATAACGTCTCCATTAACGACGACTTGATTCCTTGTGTGATGATTTAACAAGTAGGCTGATTAGACAGAGCACGAGATTAACCGTAGTAACAGGTAATTTCAATGCCAAACGTGGAAAGATAATGCAAAAACGTAAATAAGATACCGGTAACCAAATTGTGTAGAACAGTGATGTCAAACACGCGGCCCGCGACCCGAACTTTGAAGTAGATTTTACTAAAATAATAAAATTGAATTAAAAAAAATATGTATATACATACCATTGCAAATTATAGTTTTATGGTCACTGGTATATTCGCCGCTGCCGATAAGGAACCAATTATATTGTTGCTAAAGCAATAAATATAAAAGTAAAGGGTCGAAATTTAGTTACCACATTTATGTGGGCCTATATTAAAGCATTTCAGTTAAAACTTAGAATAAAAGTAAAGAACTAAAAAAACTGTGATTTGGTTTTTCCTACTTCTAAAACTATCAAGAATTATCTTACAGGTTAGCAAATATGATTCAAATATTCAAGAATTATTATTTTCATTTCATAACCAATCTGAAGGATTCAAAGCACAAGAAACTAATTTTTTACTATTTAGTGATCCGTTTTCTTGTAACACCGAAAAAGCAAAAAGTAACATCCAAATGGAATTGATTGAAATCGTAAGGAACACAGTGCTAAAAGAAAAGTATAAGAAACGTGGAATTCTAGATGTTTACTATACTTACCAGAAGGTTTAATCGAAATACGTAAGTTTGCTGCAAGAATATTGGCAATGCTTAGTAATACATAACAGGGATGAAAGTAGAAACAAGCTTATGATGTACACATTGGTGTAGTGGACAACGGACGGGTGTTCACTGTACTTCTACCTCTAGCCACCCGCTATCCATCGTCGGACGACTAAATAAGGAGCACAGCTTTCAATTTGAAATATTATCACTGAGGAAGGTGGCTTAGCGGTAGAGCGTTTACCTTTTAATCGGGAGGTCTAGGATTTGAACCCCTGGCCGTCTGTCGTGACTTACGTTTTTCGTGATTTCCCTGGGTAAATGGTGATACTCATCCATGAAATCCCATTATCGAATTTCCCTGGGCTTTTCCATCCTTACATTTCCATTAGGTACTGGCTGAAGAAGGGTTCGTAACGTGACTGACCCCTATAGCGGCTTGTCTCGCACTGGGTAATGAACCTACATAACTTTCTTTTCGGGTGAGAAATCATCTTGGTTTAATTAATTTTGTTGTAGATTGATTGTGAAAAATAAACTATTATTTTCCTTCGTTACCTGCTGATTTTAAATAGGAATTAAGTTCCGTTTCAAAATATTTTACCGGGGCGGCATTCCGGAGAGTTCCGGCATACTTTCACCCACGCTACATACATATGTGAACATATATTTCCCTTTTAAATACTAATAGAACTTTAAACTGGGCGGGATTAACATTTACCATCTATATAAAACATTATTATCGCTAGAAGTTACACACCGTATTGATGAAATAGTTTCTCTTCTATTCTAACTAACTTTAAAGTTTGTCGTACGTAGGTAACGTTTGATAACAATACCTAAAATTGATATATTAGTTTTCAGTTTCTGTAAATTCTCATCATTATGGTGACCCCCGTGAGTCCCACTTCCGCAGTGTTGGGGCGGTATGAAGCAAGACTAAGTTACTTTGTGCTGTGTACAATAGGGCCCGATTCTGCTGGTATCGTGTTGGTGCGTAACCATACTTAACCTGCCTGGTGTGTCTTTGTGTATGGTCTTGTTACTCCTCTAATGCGACCGAAACACGAGGGCTGCTATTAATTTAATCCCCAATAACAAATGGAGACCGAGACCCAGTACCGACCACCCAGGGAATTACAAACTTTTTCTGACCCCTGGAGTGATTTGAACCGAGAAGCATTTAGACGATTACATCCAAAGCCTGACTCTCTTACCACTGAGCCATTCCAAACCTTTCTGTAAATAAAAAAAAGTGTAAAACAAATAATTTTTTCGAATATACATAATAGATCATTTTGTTGCTTGTTTTGCATTTTTTTTTGATAAATGTTTTGTCTGCGGCTCGCGGGCTCTTATACTGAATTTGGTGGCCCGTGTGTCATATATGAGTTTGAAACCACTGGTGTAGAACAATATAATCTATAGCATAGCCAAAACTGGACCCGATCCGTAAATCATAAATTAGAAATGGTTAAATATCTATGATTAAAGAAGGAAAATAATTGTAATAGAAACAGTAAAGCAACTCTTCAATAAATGTCTACAGAAGAGAACTTTTTAGTAATGCGAATAACGTCCCAACAGTCTAAGATAAAAAGAACTAAAATTAGTTAAGAAATTACAGAGCAAACGCACTATTATGACTGCTATAAAAGTTCTTTATATAAATAATTACAAACTGACTAAACTGGATGCTTATTAACCTACCGAAGGAACACGCTCTCTTAAAAGGTACAGCACATCAGGCCATCTACATAACAGTCAGAACATTTCCTGGGAATTTTATATCCTTCACTTCCTGATATTTACAAAGAAACGTTCTATATCTACTGTCCAACTAAGGGCATTTGAACGAGTACTGGGTAACAGCAAAATTTTTATAAATGCACCGTACATACAGAGAGAGAGAGAGACACATCTGTGGCAACAGCTGTATCAAAACACCAACGAGGTACCAATGCGAAGGTATGTTAGATGGGGGGATACTATCTCACCGAAATTGTTACTTTAACATTGGAAAACGTCTTCAAATTCCTACTCTACCAAAACGTAGGTATATAGTGAGAAGTTTAACCATTTAAGATTTGCCAACGATAGCATCTAGATCTAAGATAACCTTAAGACAACCCATGGATGATAGCAATTTACGGAACCCTCAAAGATCAGCGTTGCTTCTCAATGACAAACACAATTGACAATACAGCGTATGGCAATTGTATAGAAAAGCGGAGAGTTTATCTATCTTGGGCAAATAATCACAATAACTAGTAAAATCCAAAATGATCTAATGACGAAAAGACACGTTTACTACAGGTTTTGCAAATTGACATACACCTGACAAAAAATTAAATGATAAAAAAAAACAGTATTTAAAAAACTAAAGACATATTGCCAATCGTAACTTTCGGTTATCAAACGTGGACCTTCGCGGAAGCAACACAAGGAGCATTGAAGAATTGTATACTCAATATAAAGCCAAAAGACCATGTAATTGCATAGTGCAAAAACCAAAAGGAAAAGATACTACTAAACATTTACAACATTTGAACGGAGCCTCGCTGGTCACAACACCAAAGAAAAATACGAAAAGTAGAATATAATTGTACAGCAATGGAAACTATGACTAATAAAGTGACAACGAAGGAGTTCACAAAAGAGATGGAAATGTGGCCTGATTATACTGGCGAGGTTATACTAGAAACGAAGCACTCAGTATTCATAAATAAGGTTAGAATTGGTATAAGCGTATGTCCAAATATAAGAGATATAAAGGTAAGAATAAGAAAAGAAGTACAATGTCAGATTTTTATTTACAATAGCCTCCCAATTTGGTTCCGTGTAACGTACCATATAATACTTACATAATGTGGAGGAGCTCCATCCTGTTAAAGTTGATTTTATAGATTGAATTGTGCAAAAGTCGAATGAAAGGCATTGGAAGGCGTCGAAAATGTGGCGTAAACTATCTCTATAAAGTGTAAGAACTATTTAGAACGATTTTTTGCTTTTGTCGCGCTTTGTGAAAGGGTAAGAGGTAATAAATATGCATTTAAGGCATGACTGCATGATTGTATTAATATTCCAGCGAGCGTAAACCTTCGTAGCGCGACATTAAGACCAAAATGAAATATTGTTAAAACGCATTTTGTTTATCTTCCATCAAACGTATGTAAAAATGTATAAAGAAATGTAAATGCAAATTACGTTTTAAATAAAACACATTTCAAATTAACTCTCCGGCATAACTTAAAAAGCGGTGTAAAAGCAATATAACAATAAAAACCTCCGGTTTGCATGTCGACGCGCGTTATACAGCGCATTTCCTGCGCTAAGTAAAACAAATGCGGCAGTAAAAACCGTAATTGCTATCGACAGAGTCTCTGTAATACCTAACTCAATTAATGTTTTATACCTATGCAATAAAGTCGGGCCCTGCTCGCGTATGGAAGAGCGAGGCGGACGGATGGATGGCAGGAGACATCGCTACATTAGCGGGTTTTCTAGTTAAATCGAAATAAAAACATCAAGTTAAGTAATCTAAGTGGTGTTCCATTAAACTAGCGGCGTATCAGAGGTGACATGATTACGGCACGCGAGCGACCGTTATATATCGTATCCATAGTGCATGGAACCGAGCACCGGCAGCGCTACAAACGACGCTATCATTATTATCACGTGCATACTCGGAAATTATTACTGTGAGGCGGGAAATATTTTATACATTGCCTCAACTACTTAACGCGGACGTTATTATTCGACTCGTTTGGTTGTTGCACAACAATAATAATGATTAGTTTAGTGTCGGTGTACACTGATCCGGCGCTACCACCAAATGCCACGCAATGATCATAACTAAAATCTAGAATAGGTCTTGTGAATTTTTAACGAAAATGTCGACACCTACTGAGACGGCCGTAATTGTAAAATGTCTACTCGCTACCAGCACTGCCACTAAATGTTACACAATCGCGGTAATTTAAGTTTAGGTAACGGGACCTCGGTGGTGCAGTGCGAATAGGTACTGCCACTCGAGGTCATAGGTCCGATGGACCGATATTCGAATCCCGGCTGATAAGACTGCAGACTTGTTTAAGTTTAGGGTGCATGTGGCATGAATGGTTAGTATGTAAGGGACGCCCGCTACCTCCCGAAATCATGTAAAAGCGGTTCCGGGAGGGATTGGGGTAGTATGAATAAATGAAAAAAAAAAGGTTTAGTTAATAAAAGGTTTATATGTTTTCTAATTCAACAAAAACAGTAGAAAACGCGCAGTTAACAATATTTTCTCTTTTGGTCTATTCAATAAATCAGTACTCCCCTACAGCATGCTTACATTAGTTAGAAATTCTGGTTTAAAAGATTCAAACATAGTTTTATAAATTTGACGCAGTAGATATAGTTATCTATTACTGCCACAAATATTGCAAATATCTGAACAAGCTGACGTCAAAGGACAAATAGATTTGAAGTGCTATTATTAGAATTTTTCCCTTGCGTTTGCATTCTTTATAATTATTAGGATACTAAGATATCGTGCAAAACAAAAGAAGAAATTATTTCTTCCAAAAGATGGAATTACTTCATCAAAAATTCCTGAAACATTATTTTTCAACGTTCGGCCGAAAATAAAAACACCAAAGGACCGAATTAACGCAGTGCATAAAAATTCTACAGATATATGAAAAATGTTGTGCATTATAAATATTTAAATAGATTGATTATTAGAAAAATATGTAACACACAAGAAGAAAATTTACTTTGAGGGCCTCAGACGATTCATCATTTTCTGGAATTTGCCAGATTTCCTACACATTACTCAGTAATCACCAAGACATTATCCCCTACTTCCTGCTGCTTGTAACCATAGGGCCTGTAAATAACGGTTCCTTCAAGAGTTCAACTATACCAATTAGTCTCAAATAATATATTATTAATATTTAAATATTATTTAATCCCGTATTTTAGTTAGAAGAAGGCACGTCCTAGTGTCGAAGTCAATCGAAAACGCTCAAATAGGGCGGTTATTGAAACGAAATGCATATCAAGTCTTCGAATACATGTTGAAAGGATAATGAGACGATTGCGCGAGTTCAGAAACTGAAGATATACAAACCCTTCAAAATACACCAATGACACTATTATTATAGCACGTGAAGAGTGTTTTAATTGCATAAATTAATATTTTTAATAAGTATAGAAATATATTATACTGTTTTAATATTTATACCAAAACATAGTTTATTAATAAAATTTATAGATTAACCTAACAACCAACAACACTACTTTTTTGTATACTCTAATAAACTAGGAAATTATAACTTTAAAAATTAACTACGTCACTTTTCTTTATTATAATTTGCGTCATATTTAATAGAAATACGGTTTATATGTTTATGTGTTTCAACCTTGAGGTCATTTACATTTATTTAAGATGTATCTGCAGTTGTACTTGAGCCTTAAATTTTTCTTTAGCTGTCCTATGACGTCACCACTTCGACTCTTGTGTACAAATGTTTACAAGTATGATTTGGACTTTAATTTATAGACAGTTTCATTTCAACAGTTCTATCTAAATGAAATAGTAAATAATAAATTATCCTTTTTGAAATTAAAAATACTCACGGGCATTATTGCGTAGTTAGAAACAAATTTAATTTACATTGTGGTATTCGGAAAACTGTGAATCGGTTGTCCGCCCACTTGTTCGCCAGGGTTTGCTGTCACCATTTGCTCGCTACTGATAACTCGCTTGTCGTTTGCTCGCCTGCCGTTTGCTCACCGGTCTCTACGCTCGACAACTATTTATTCGCCACGCCGATTGCTCGCCGGACAGATGTTAGTAATTCCTCAAATCTTACATTTTTCTAAAAAATGTTGATAGTCAAAGCAGGGTTGCACGATCTTGTATTTGAATTCGCCTAGGGTAATATTAGTTGCTTTTTTCTTCCGAATAAAATTAATTAGAAGTGTATTTGATTTATGCACTGTATATATTTAAAATTATCTTTAGTTAATAATTTCCAAAACATCGTATAAATTGCTTTATTAATATAGTTACAAACAGCATTTTAAGTTCCATACATTTTAATAAACAGATATCCAATCAGACCACTTCTATAAACGAATATTTCCTTGAAATATCAAAATCTATTTAAACAAAAAATAATCTCTCCTTATACCTATAATAAAAATAAAGGTTTTAATTATGAATCAAAGTTACACTTAGTACTGCGAGCAAACAGCGGCGAGCAAGTAGTGGCGAGCAAATGACCTAAAATCCGTTCATCCACGAAATAAAACAATCCAACGACCATATCTATAATAGCTACAATTTCTTTTCAATTACAAAGTTGCAGATTTATTGTAGAGAATGTAATGTTTATCAAAAAAAGTAGGAAATTTTATGCGTTGCTTTCTGGTCTATTCACAAATTTATAAAACAAATTCACAGTTTAAATTGTTTACTAGAAGAAAAAAACACAATTTTATTTATTGCAATTTGATCTAATCACTATTGTAATATTTCCACCAATTGGCTTGCATTGGAAATCAATTTCATTTTACATTGCGATGCTGGATTACAGATTAGTTAATATCATGATGGACTGTGAAATGAATGCGATAGACACAGACATCGAAGTTTACAACAGGCGTGCGAATAGTTATAGTTAGGGTAATTAATAACGTTCGATAGCGACATCGGACCGAACAAATAGTACGCCAAGCTAAATTGAAACAACTACCCCTACTACTTAAAAACGAAAGTATTCGAAAAATATATACTACCGGTTATTGTGCATAATTCTGGAACATGGGCATTAACGGGTAATTTGATTAACAAGGTTAATAATTATAACTCTACGCAGTGGCGCACCCAAGGGGGGGGGGGGGCAAGAGGTCATGAAACCCCTCATAGGAAAAGGAAAAAATCACATTGTCTAAATTAATTCAAGCTTACTCAATCTGACAGTGATCTTCTAATTACCCTAAATTTTGTTGGTGACGTGACTCAATTAAATACTTTTCGGGAAGCAACAGATATAATTTTAATATTGACATTAAAAAGCCAAGAACTGCATCAAAACAAACATTAAGGTTTAATGTTTCTGCTGGTTCTGTAGAAGAGTATTTCAGGAGAACGATTTTTATTGCATTTATTGACCAAATATTGACTCAACTTCATGAACGTTTCACTCGCCACCACAACAGTTTGAAATATATTTTCAGTTATATACCAAATGGAAAAGATTCTCCAACAGCAATTGCAATGGAAGATTTTCGTCAGTTGTGTGACTTTTATACCCGCGATTTACCTCCTACAAATCCAGCTGTTTTGAACGCCGAATTTAAGTTGTAATATAAAAATATTTGATGCAGTTTCGATGTGTGATAAATGATGTGTCCTAACATCTATAACCTATTAAAAATATTTGCAACGTTTCCGGTAGCAATATGCGATTTTCTACTTTAAAGCCTTTTAAACCCATTTGTTCTTTAAATACATTTTATAATCACTTAATGATTTTATTGGATTTACATTAAAAATATTTTTGTCCATTCAAGTCGGCTCCCACAAAATTCAGTTTTGAGTGCACCACTGACTCTACGAAATGGAAAGACAAATGAGTGGATTCGAGGACAGGAAAAAGTAACAATTGCAATAAATAGATTTGAGAACTCTAAATGGTAGTAGCAGTGGGCAGAGAAGCGAAGGAGAATTCTGTGGCATTACAAATTTCTAGAATGGAAACGCCAAACAGGCCGAACAGATGTGGGAAGTTGATGATCCAACAATCTTCCTCAAATATCAAAGACGAAGTGATTTTAGGAAACAGGGGATAGAGAAAAATGAAGAACATTCAGCAATAGATAAGTAAATAGGTTTGAACTATGAGAAATATGAAGTTCTTTTAATTTGTGCCAACTATGGTTTCCTAACTACAGCTACACCTATAGTTTACCAAAAAGCAATACAATTATATACGAGTACTATGTACAATCACTAATCCAGTATCGCCAGCAAATATTATGCGTTCACGAGCATTATTGAATAGTAGTGACATTTTGAAATCAACATAACATATATTGAATAGCTTTCGGTCTACCGACATATGTAAGGCAGCCAACAAATGCTGCTGGAAACAGATTTAAGTAGTGACCTTTAGATGCAAAAGCACAACATTCTTCAAGTATCTCTGTTTCTTCCTACTAAACGTGTCAGCCGACATAATACGTCTCACGTACAGTGTTGGTGTTGTTTCGTTCGTAGATGTCACTACGACATACGTCTTTGTCGGAAATATGAATCTGTGAGAAACTAACAAAGACAGAAATGCGTTCAGTTTGTGCTGTGCAAATAAAGCGCTAATCCGAAACTGAAAAATGCTTATCGTAAGAACTATAGTTACGTTCCAAAATCTGTTGACAACATTTTCATCTACACGCAAACTCAGTCATATGTTATAGATTGAAGAACTACATATTTAGCTTTACGGGGCAATTTTAAAGAGATCATTAGCTGATAATGATTCTGTGATCAGTCATACACAGTGCAGTACAGGAGCTACTACCAAACATTACATAGTTAGTCTCTTAGTTGGAAGTTATCAGCTTAGGTTACAAAAAGTTAACATTGCGCCATAAACTCGCATTTATATGTACAAGTATATATTACCTTCTGGTCTATTTACGAATCTCGTACGACCATCAACTGTCATATAACAGCACAATTTCTAAAAAAGTTATAGGCATGCTTCTACAACCACGACAGCTTTAAAAAGTTGATTTAAAAAATTTATTTACTCTCTTTTAGTCTACCTCACCTAGCAGTAGAACTAAATAGTATACTTATATTGAGGAACAATTTTATATTGGATTGTAATTTTAAAACAACTTTTAGTAAATACAATCGAATTCCCATATGGTGATATTGGACAGTACCCCAAAAAATTATATTAAATATGAAATTAATATCATATATTTGATAGTCGTCAATAATTTAAGCGATATTTTAATTATAAAACTGAATAACAGTAACAACGTAATTGGTTTTTAGTCTAAATCAAGTGCCTCGTTCTGTTTTAATACCCGTTTGCTGGCGTTTACTATTACCGACACATTGTTGGCAGCTACGCCAAATTTGTCGGCGACATATTTTTTGATTGACATTCTTATCGACGTCTTCCAATATCTGCAACTGTTTTTCAATAGTTACTCAAACATTTTCACTTTTTCATTTGCAAAGAACTGCTTAGTTCAACACCAAGATAGCAACTAACAAATGGATGTACAGTGGTAGAAGAACTTCGCATTAGGAGATGTGAAAATAAAAAAGTATACTATTGCATCGTAAGAATCTTGTCCATTAGCTTTACAAAGGTATAACTTCTATGAAATATTATAATTCGCTTACAAAAATAAACTTATGGCTGACTACGAAGATAGAAGATTCTTGGAAAAAGACTAATAAGAGATAGTATTTCATAATCCGCTCAAAATTTTAGCTGTATGCCTGTAATATCGTAAAAGTTTGAAAGAAAAACATCACAGTATGGAGGCTTTACATTATAATATGAGGTATTTTACATATAATTAAGTCTGAAGGTTAAGATCCCTGCAATAAAATCATTATGTAGAAATAATCATTAAATGGGGGTTAACTATATGGGAGTTCCACTGTAGTTAAATAAAAAGTCTAGAAGCTACTACTGTCATCCGTTTTATGGTGGGATTTGATAAGTCAACAAGAATTTAGACTTTATAATGAAGCGAAAATTAAACAAATTAATGTCAAATTTGATTTTCTGTAACCACCGCCAGTAGCTTTTCTCACAGCCATTAAATCGTTATTGTTGCCACTTCGAAACGTCAAATAGTGACGGTACCTACTTTTTTATATGTATCTGCTGAGTGTGATATTATTAAGAGTCAATTGGTGTAGCGAAATGCCTACGCGATTTGGCGTTTTAAAATGATAACAATGACGAACTATCCTCCGTTAGAGGTGTTGATATCGCCGGCCGCAGCAATTCCAATTTGATATGGCCTTACCAAGTTTTGTTCCTATTCCAAAATTAGAATTGTTATGAGGGTATCTATTCCCATAAGAGAAGTAGTGAGATGTCATACCAATAATTCGATCAAGGATTCTACAGAATGAGATCGCTTTTATTGAATGACAGAATAATTACCGCCACCTAGCGTTATTATTAGCTCTAGACTTTATTTAGTTTTAAAACTAACAGTGAGTTGGAAAGTACTTCTCGAAAATTTATTTATTGGCTCGGTCTATCCACAAATCTAGCGCGGCGGCCAAATGTTATACATAATAGTCCCACTATTAAAACAAAATGTATAACCTCATTTCAACAAAGCATGATACAAGTTGAATATCGCGCTTAAATCTACCAAATGTTACGCATTGATAAATAATTTTTTTTGGAGTATGAGTGAGAAAAGCACGAATGCACAATGCATATGCGGCAGTAGTTTCTGCTTAATTATAAGTTTACAGGTTGATTTAAAAACAGTTCATAGGCGCTCAAAATGTGGCATTTATTTATTGCTTTCTGTGCCACAACAATTTAGCGTTGTTATAATATTAAATAAAAGCTGCGCCTTTTATGTAAATAGTTTTATAAATTTACCTTTGAGAAAAACAAGTACTTAGTAAGAATGTCGGATTTCTAAATCTATTTACTACATGTTGGTCTTCTCGTAAATAACCAATAAGTATTAGCGATTAAAAGACAATGTTGCTTTATAGCGTGACTGGAAAAACGTTCAAAGATATATAACATTTATTAACAAAGTCGCATTTGTAGGGACCCCGGCGGAACAGTGCGAATACGCGCTGCCACTCGAGGTCACAATGAAATGCGGGAGGGGGGTAGTATATATGAATGCAAAAAAAGTAAAGTCGCATTTGAAAAAATATTTATTGCGATCTGTTTTATTTGCAATCCAGCGCCGCCTTCAATATTACATAATAACCACATTTTATTTAAATTTACTTCAATAAATAATGGTCCAAACAATTACCCCGGACTTTCCTGTACCTTCACTAATAATCTCTATAGAACAAGTTTATTTGGACCATATGAATAAGCAGGCAGGTAATTTCTTCTGTTTAAGTTTATACTAGTATAACTTGAAGTGATATCAGCTTCTTATTTTTTGACTGATAGCTTCTTATTTTGCGTTAAGTTTATGTAAAAGTAATTTTAGATTGATGCCTAAGCTGCTTTTTTTATTGTGAAAACATACATGTTACAGGTCACTGGCCATAAAGTGGAAAAAAGGGTGCAGAGATAACATTCACCAATGAATAACAAACACTTCTGTCAACTTTGAGCGATTTTTGTGGTTGATTATATGTTATGAAAATTCTCAGAGGCACCTTAAAAAAATACTTTTTTTGCATTTATAAATAATTGTCTTATTATCAAACACTTTTCTTCCTCTTTTTTTCTTCTTCTTCTATTTAAGCAGTTTTGTTTTCATTCATTCATACTACCCCCCGCCTTGGAACCTCTTTCGCATTAATTCAGGGGGGTGCGGGCGTTCTTTATACACTAACCATTCATGCAACATTCACCCTAAACTTAACTAAGTAAGTGCGGTCGCCTAAGTCGGGGTTTCATCCCGCAGCCGATTGAGACGCGTTTAACTGTGACCTCGACTGACATTGCGTATTTGCACTGCCCCGTCGGGGTTCCTTATTTAAGCAGTTTGTCTGTTTTTCTTCACACGTTTATGGTGTACCTACTGATGATGATAGCCAGCTAGCTGTCCATCTCTTTGAGGGCCTTCCACCGTTTCGCTTTCCAAGTGGCATCAGGTTTCTAGCTATTCAGATCATTGGGATATTGTCTGCTCGATTAACATGATTGTTCCTTTATTTTCTGCGTTTCTTTACGAATTTCACTACGTCGTTAAATGAAACTTAGATGTCGAGTCTCCAGGATATTTTAGATATTCCAATTACAGTTGTCAAGGAGTTCATTTCTATTGTTCTCAGTGTTTGGTTTGTATTTGTTGTGTATGCGCTTGTTTCTGGCCTGTTGGTCATTAGTGGCCTGATCGTTGTCTTATAGATTTTAATTTTACTTGCGGTAGACATATCTTTACTCTTCCACGTAATATAACGAAGACAGCCAGATATTCTCTCTCCTTGCATCGCTTGAGATTTTGCTTCTTTATTCCTATTGCGATCGCTGGTAATTTTAACACCCAAATATTTAAAGAACATACCCTTCGATTTCAAATTTACAATGTCGAGGTTCTTTAGTTATTACCATTAACTTCGTTTTTTCCTTTGATTTCCATATTTTCTTGCCGATGTAACAAAGCATGTAGGTATTGCAACTTGTTCTCTGTGTTTGCGATACGGACTGCGTCGTCTGCCTAACAAACAATGTTTATATGTTTGTTATCTAAGTGATATCCCGATATTTGTCTACCTTCTTTTATAAATTTGACCATCACGAGGTTAAACAATGCCGGGCTCCGGGAATCGTCTTGCCTGATTCCTGCCCTTGTTTTTATTTGTTCATTCCTCTTCAACTGTTATTTCAGTTTTTTTCTTTGTACCTCCAATTAATATAATAATATCTTGTGGTACTATCTTTTCTTGGAAGATGGCTAAAATATTTTGTAGTTGGACTCAATTGAAGGCTTTCCTTAAGTCTACGTAACAAATGAAAACAGGTATTACGAATTCGATCGTTTTTTCAACTAACTGGTGCTTTATAAAAACAGCATCCACTGTGGATATATTTTGCCGAAACCCCTGTTGCTCTTCACTTATTTCTAAGAGTGGTTGTATTTTTTTTTGAGGATAGCTTTACTTAACAGTTTCTGGGCAGTAGTTAATAATGTTACTCCTCTAATCTGGATTTCTCTTTTCTCCCTAGTATTCCACGTGCTTGGTATATTTCCTCTTCTTATTATTTTATTGTACAGTTTTTGAAATTCTAGTACCACACTGTCTTTTCCATATTTATTCCGTTCGTTTTTATTTCATTATGTCCTGAAGCCTTTCCATTTTTCATTTCATTTCTCTCTTCTTTACATCTTCCTGTTAAGTTTTCTTCATTCTTTATTACCTGCTCTTCTATCGTAATATTGAAGTTTTCGTTATCGTTTTTCCATAATTTCTCAGAATATTGTTTCCATTCACTTCTGCTTATTTTACTGGTTTTAGGCATGTCACTAATTTCTGCTTTTCTCTTTCGCAACATCTTCCATATTTTCTTCTGCCCGCCTCCCAGTATGTTTCTTTTATCTGCTCTATTCTTGCATTAACCCAGTTTCTCGCATATATTGATCTCTATTTTCTAATGTTCTTGAATGTTTGTACTGCATAAATGCTTTTTCCTTTCTTTTAGCAACTTCTTTAACTTCTGTAGTACACCATGGTTTATCATTTCGCTATGAATTTGTACTGACCTTTCTTTCACCGCATACTTGTTTCGCTGCTTGAAGCATGATGTATTTTACTTTTTTCGATGCTTCTTTAACATCATCTTTGTGTCTCATTGGTGATGGTGGTGATTTTCTAGTTCAGCCGATTACGGTACAAATCCTTAGTAACATCATTTTCTATAGATTCTATATTTAAGTTTTCAGGGTCTTCTTCTTCTTCTTCTTCTTCTGTATATAGGCCAATGACCTACTAACTACCTACAATGAAGTAGGTTCTGTGAGCCCTCTTTGCACATATGCCTAACCCGCCGAAGAGAGAAAGAAAGTTTCACTACATGGTTTAGGATTGTCAAAGATGTTAGTATGACAACCGGAACCGCCGATTTTACGTTCCCTCCGAAGCACGACCGGGTGCATATGCCACTATATTGGTCCACCCATCCAAGTACTGACCAGCGCGGATTGTGCTGGACTATGAATACCGTTTGACCGACGCCGACGCACGTCCGCAGTGCTCCGCTATGCAACCGATTTTGGTGTCGTTATGTTTAATTTGTATGAATTGTTGTGCTGTTAGGAAAACATGATCACTTCCAACGTTGGCTGAACTTAAAGTACCTACGTCTAAAGTTTGATCGGGTAGTAATTCGTCTATTGGTTATAATATAATCAACCGTGGAGTGCTGACCTCTTGTGTTACGCCAGGTACTCTTATATTTGTGACAGGTTCAAAAACGTCTTATTTATTCTAAAGTTGTTCTCTGAATAGAAGCCAATCAGTAGGTCCCCATTATTATTTTGTACTTCTTCGTTTAAGCGTTGTTTGATCCCTGCAAAAGGTTCGCCTATCGCCTATTATTATGATGTAGTGATTTGACGATATTTCGTCTAACTTATTTTATAATTCTTCGTAGAAGTGTCTCCGTATTTCTTTTATATATCGAGGGCCTATCTACTAATTCAGTGGACAATGTTTGTTATTTATTCTCAATATTCTTTCACTTACATTGTGAATGTTGCCAATGCAACGTCCATACCGTTTGCGCAGAAGCATTCCTACGCCAGCTTTTGCTCTCTCATTTCTGCTTCTTCCCTTTTCCTTTTTCTTAGTTTAAGAGATACAACAGACATCTATTTTTATTTGTGTCATTATCTCTTAGTCTCGTTTATTCCATACTGTGATATCCCAAGTGCTAGTTTCATAATATTTTTCTTGTTTATTCGTTTCATTCCTTTCATCTTTGCCTATTTCTTTTCTGAGACTTCGTTGTATTAATCTGTCCGATTCGGATATTTACTTAAAACAAGTTAAAACCGAAACAATTTTAAGTTTGTAAAATAGTTAATACAAGAAATCGCAAGAAAGTCATATATTGCCCTCCAACTTATGTACTAAGCCATTCAAGCCGGCCTCGGTCGTCTAGTGATTAGCGCAATTGCCTTTAGAACCAGGGGACGCGGGGTCGAAGCTGGCTGAGGTCGGTGTGATTTTTCTAGCAGGAAAAAAAAAGAAAAAAGAAATAGAAGCAAAGCCGTAGGTCCCGTGCCACTGCGATGTGTGACACGTTAAAAATCACTACTGGAGTTGGAATTACCCCAGATAGGCAAAATTATTAGTTAGAGTGTACAATAAACCGATGATGGCTGCAGTGCTTAAAGATGCTTGGAAAACCGCGTCCTCGATCTCGTTCTTTCAAATAAATCAATCAATCAACTCTTTTATTCCAATATTATAACTTAATAATTTATAAAAATGGGTGAAAATGTCTTCCTTCCTGTTCAGTACACTTAAAAACCCTTCGTTGGAGACCATCTATGACATTATGTAACAGAATGGGGTTCTCATTAATTTCGTCACACTTTACTTGTATTCGCTGTTGCAGATCTTGTAGATTACGAACAGTGTTGCATAAATAGAGTTTTTAATGTAGATCCATAAGAAGAAATCACATATTGCTACATCGCACGATCTCGGAGGCCATGGAATAGTTGCATTTGGAATTATGCGGTCGCCAAAGAACTCCCTTAAGAACTACAGAGTTCCTTAAGTGCAGTGAGAAGGGTGCAAAGGTTTCTGAACGTATGTGTGTGGATTTTCTGCCCCCCAAATTCTCATTGTTTGCGAATTGACATAACCAGATTTATAAAACCATGCCTCGTCAGAGAAGAATGATTTTTGTAATATCTCATCATTATTATGTAAATTATTCAAAAACCATTGACAGAACTGCAGTCGCATGGGATAATCAAAAGGAAACAATTCTTGAACTGCAGTTAAGCGATAGGGATACCTATGTAAATCTGTATGCAGAAGTTTGTGGCATGCTCTGACAGACAGATTGATTTGCTGAGACAGATGACGAAGTGATGTACTTGGTTCATTGTCCATAACTTCTTGAGCGGCAGCAACAACATCTACAGTTCGTCTTACTGGTGGGTCACTACCTTTTTTGCGTTGAATGCTACCTGTTTCACGAAATAGAGTAACACATCTACTGGCAGTATTTTTAAACCCTTCATAATTAATGACGACCTCAGGAAACTTTTCACGAAACTCTTCTAAGCATCTTTGCAAGGAATAATTCCAAACATCATTTATTTTCTCACCATTTCGAAAGTAACTTTCTAATAAAAAAGCTTTTTGTTCGAACGTATAAACCATGATGATAAAATAATGGATCAGTTAGCAAAAGTCCAGTTAAATTCTAAAAAGAACTGATTTAAAAGCGATTCAACAATCAAAATAACAATACATCCAAAATTGACAATACCCACAACCTTCACATTTCGAGGTTATGTGGGATATAGGAATACATTTTAACGGTAAGCGATTCGGAATCGACCTGTTTCGGAAATGAAACGTGAAGATCTAATTATTATTTAATTATAAAGTACAAATTGTTCAGAAAATCAACTAATATGTGTATACCAGTGTATACAAGCGGAAATTTGTTTTATTACCAATTAAATCGTGTTTTACGTACTGATTTAAAAATTAGTAAATTTCGTTATTTCGCTTCCTATAAAGTGCATGCTGTAAGAAGACACTATACGTAAATTTACAATAACCAGCTGCGAGTTTTTTTTTTAATGAACATACTGTACAAAAAAGGGAGTAGACTAAAATGGGAAAATAGAGAGGTATTAGCGTTACACCATCCATAAGCAGCTTGTACGGTAACATATTAAAAGAAAGAATCGAGAATGAATTTAAAGATTTAGAAGAACAATCTGGCTTCCGTGGTGGAAGATCTTGTACCGATAACTTGTTTTGCCTACAACAACTAATTGAAAAAAAGATATTACATAATGGAGAAGTTCACGTGGTATTCGTATTCGTATTCGTAAAAAAAGCCTACGACAGCGTTCCTAAAGGCAAATGAGCAATATAAGCGATATCTGCATTAGAGCAGTGAAAAATGTCTATAAAGACAATGAGAGTGCTATAAAAAATGGAACTAAGATATCCCCCTCGATAAAAGTCATTAAGGGATTACGACAAGGTTATAGACGACGACGCAGCATATATGCTGAGAAAATTAAATTAAGAATACTGCAAGTGGGACTTAGAAATTAACATCAAGAAAACGAAATACCTTGCAATTGGAAAAAAGGGGGAATATCTTAAGGTTGACGATCAAATTATAATAAACAACTGTAGTAAATACAAATACCTCGGGTCACCATTACAAACGATGGAAAGAATCAGGTCGATGTTAGACAGAAGATAGGACAAGGGAGATCAGCGATAAATAAGTTAAATTCAGTATTGTGGTGCGACGAAATAACTAAGAAAACAAAAAAACAATTTATAAAACAATAATAGAGAGAAGAGATCTGAAATCTGGGTGCTTACCAAAACGGAAGAAAATAGACTAAAAGCGCTTGAAATGGATTTTTGGCGCCGTAGTGCTGGAATACCGGGACTGGATCATGTCAGGAATACAGATATAAGGAACATCATGGAGATGGATGGACACATAATTGACACCGTCGAAACGAAAAGATTATTATGGTATGGACATCTGCAACGAATGCAAGTAACAAGATGGCCAACTGGAATCAATCCGAGAGGAGAAAACGCGGTTGACCAAGAACAAAGTGGAAAACGGGTGTAGATCAGGCAATGGAGTTAAGAGGTCTAGACGCTGAAGAATGGAGAGATAAGAAAAGATCGAAAATAGGAAGCGAGAGACGGCGACAGCTGTAAAGAAAACTCGCAATATATATAATAAAAGTACGAGCATTGCTATACAGGGAATTTTTCTTTTTAGTATACATTGCCTATGTATACTTTTAAAAGAAACGCGTCAATTTCGCCAGTTGTGTATGCAACCAACTATACGTCAACTAAAAATCTGAAACAAACGTCACTATAGTTGTGAATTATTTGAGCATGAAGGTTATGTTGATGCAGTGTTTATATTAAATAAGTATTTCACCTTGTAGGTATATAGGACGCAGATGATGACTTATTTATTAAATAAAAATCGACAGGATGATGTTTCCGTAAGGTCCGTGCACAATATATTTCTTTTGTGCAAAACACATACATCAGCGGCAAAGTAGTGTAATGGTCATCATGGCTCCAAGCAGTTGATTCGAGTTCAATTCCCGGCGATTGCAAACTTTTTTAATTATTCTTATTCAACGTAGCACAAAATATTTCATTTCATTTATTCGGTTAAAACGTGATTACTTTCAGTTTTTATTTTATGGGAATTTATTACGCATCCCTCTGATTTAAATTTTCTAAAACTTTTTGACACTAAATAAAGATTAATTTTATTTTTTAGCATTGAACTAATTTGATTGCTGTGGTCACAGCATGCTTGAGTTGTCTGTATAGTTGGTTGCCTACAGAATAGGCGAAATTGACGCGTTTCTTTTAAAAGTATACATAGGCTATGTATACTAAAAAGAAAAATTCCCTGTATATGTATATGTAAAATTTAAAGTATTTCCCTAACATTAAGTTTATGAACTTTAGTCTGTAGACAGCAAACGAACAAAATTTTAACGCACTTCTGCGCCAAAATGTTCACCGTTGCCCTTCCCTAACGAACAAACTGTGCGAAGTGCAACTTTTTCTCTCCTAGAACGGCATTACTGTACCTATAGTTGGTTTAAACGTCCAGGCACTTCGGCAAATCCGCATAGTTGCGCTGTTTTCTGGTTATTATAACTTTACTGCCTACTGTAAAAACTACATTTATAAACATTACCGTGTTCTAGATCTCGCTCATTCAGAACAAAACAGCAACAACAAGTTCCTTTTGAATTGAAAATACTTTTAAATAATTTGATCTTAAATAAACCAAATTCGTTCTATCATTAAAAGACACACCCTTAAAGCATTGTTGTTATAAATTAAAGCGTACCTAAAGCGCTCTGTCGGTATTTATACTTATATAAATAAACAAGTAAGTGAAATATTTATACTGCCTAAATAGACCTAATCTAACTTACATGTCACGAAGTATATTCCCATAATTTAAAATTTAAAAAATAGTTTTCTGATAGCAATGTTAAAGGCTTTTATGCTTTAAATGTCAGTAAACAAACCCAATTTGGTTTGATTGGTTAAAATTGTCCAAGGAGAACATCGTTTCGAAATAAAAGTAGGAATTAATAGTAGAAAGTCAAAATTTTCAAATTTATTAGTAGTTACGAAACAGCATTTCGACTTCGTGATAGATAATGTTGTACAATTAATTGCGTGATAAGGTGTATTTCCGTCGATCGCACGACAATATATGTATAATTAACTCGAATCACACCTGTCCCAGGGTAGTAATAAACGTGACAATGTTCCTAAATGGAATACAATACAAACACGGGACGGACGTGCCACCATCTATCATAACCTAATGATGCAGTGTCCGCACTATCGGTTTTACTATCGCTTTCAAAAGCTCCCTCAATTATTTATCCGCCTCGAAACACATTAATTACGACGCTATCGCCTTAAGATCGCACTTACCCCGTCCCGATAACGCGATGTAGCAAGCAAACCATACGGCTCACACCATTTCCTTTTAATCATTTACGCTATTTTTTGGCCTTTAGGAAATTTTCCAGAATTAACTCCGATATGAAATGAGTAGACTTCGATATTCGAAACTTACATCGAGGGCAGTTTCCGATGATGGACTCGGCGAGCATCGACGAAACGTTAGAGCATTTAAAACTTACGACTGTAAACGCGAGGAATTTAACAATTGATTATTTAATTAAGTACATTGATCCAAAGGGGTTGTTGTCGTGCCGTCTAATTGCTTTGCATTAATAATGAATAACACAACATCAGATTTGCGATAAGCCCGGTAATTGTTAATTGCGTTTTCGCATGCACGTCTTTTTGTACCAAACTTAAATGGCTCCCCCGCTTGTTTAACAATGCATAACGTAACTGACACACATTATATACACGTTATTAAATGAATTGCACTGTTCCGGGCAGTTGCCGCATTATGCGGAGAAAGACTTAAAATTCTGAACTTTATTTATGACGTGGAACTAAATTAGATTTTCAATTAGAATACAACCTCGTCTTACGAAACGACATTTCGCTATCGCGTTTTTCTATTAAAATGTTTCGATCCGCGCCGCAATACAGTTGTATTCACGAACATATAAAATACGTTTCTTACATTCAAACCCTGAAGATGATCGCAGTATGAAAAATGGCGAAAAGCATCAAAAAGTACCATCCTTAACATCTTTTAATTTTAAATGATTACGTTAAAATTATAAATTTCGTCTATTGACTGATTTCCGAACACAATTCTTGTATTCTATCTTGTTTTTAATATTACATGCCCCTTGTAATAAATACTAATCAACCTGCAGAATTAATAAGATGGTTTTTTGTAAACTGATTATATTACCAATTAACATATTTATGGGGATTTCCCCCGTCTGCTGATATTACATTGAGTAACGTATAACGAAACAATTAAGAATAAAATAAAAGAACCACATTTAATATATGAATTTTATTGTATTACTACTATTTCCAATTCGTTTAAAGGGGATTCCCGCTACTCCTAACACTATAATCCGATCAGACCGCATTTCACTGTGACCTCGACTGTTAGCGCTTGTTCGCACTGCCCCATTGAGGATTACACAAACTTCTAATACTAATATATTGAAAAATGTGGAGATTGCATATTACTTTACATAAAAATTTATCTCTACAATGTTCGGCAAGACTTTGGCTAAGATTTCAAATAAAGAAAAACTATTATGAATGTTTACCTATTTCCATTATCTTCAAATTAGAAAAAAAGGGAAGAAAGTGACGCTACAATGTTAGCAGCAAGCATCGTTGTACACTGCATTCGACAAAATTTATTTAATAAATATTGTTAAGATTGCTTTACATTTACGTGTTGGTGTTGTCTTGGATAGTTTACGGGGAATTCCCTCAATTCCTGGTGTTACAATCTTAATAAGGGTGATCTTCTCTTACAAATTACCACTAAAAATTTTGTTAATGGGTTCAGCAAACATGTTAAGACCATGAGTAGAGAAAATATTACCTCAAAACGGTAACGTGCATACCCGCATCTCTTGAATCTACAGCATTGCAAACGTAGTCGAAAACATAATTTTTTAAATTATTGGAAGGGATTGAATACAGGCTGTCATGGCTAAGTGCTAAGAGAGTCAGACATTGGATATAATTCCCTAGGTGGTCGGTACTGTATCCCAGTCTCTATTTGCAATTGAAAATCAAAATGAATAGCACTTCTCGTGTTACGCACCAGAGGAGCAACAATACCTTACACAGAAACACACCAGACAAGTTAAGCACGGTTACGCAACAACACAGCATCCATCAATGCCGGCCCCTGTTGTACATAATACAAACTAGCTTGGCCTTGCATCACACCACTTCCCCACTTCGTTAGCGGTACAATCAAGGATTATGGTGGTGATGATAGTGATCATATACGGGATTGAACTTCGTAATCAAAAAAGTTATAATCGGTTACTTATTACTAATTTCTCTAATTCACTTTTGGTCAAATCCCCCAAATTTTAACACTACAATATTAAGAACAATGTTCTTGTATGTCAGTTTCCATACATTTATTATAATAAGAAGTTATCAAAATCTATACTGATAATAAATACATATTATAAATATTTACAGGCTAGTGTTATATTTAATAGTTTACGGTAATTCCCATAACACTGAGATTATTAGATGAAAAGATATATGCAATTAGTTCGAAGGGGTTTCTCCAACTCCGACAACTTAGCGATAAAATATATATTATAATCCTCTACCCGTTAGTCATTAGTCATATTTGCTTACATTATCTCATTGAAAATGAGGTCCTCATTTATTACTTTCCACAAAAATTCTGATACTAAAAAGTTTAAGGAAACGATCACGATTGATGACAATTACCAAAAATTTTATTTCCAGGAGAAGGAAGTTGCAACTCGAACGACGGAGTTTCCGAGCTGCGATACGGGAAGATGTCAGGTCCGGGAGGCAGCGGATCGGAGGACGAGAGCGGCACGATAAATTCCGGGCTCTCCGAGGGTGAAAATTGCAAGAAGAAACACCGACGCAACAGGACCACCTTCACGACGTACCAACTACACGAACTAGAAAGGGCCTTCGAGAAAAGCCACTACCCCGACGTTTACAGCAGGGAAGAGCTGGCGATGAAGGTCAACTTACCTGAAGTCAGAGTACAGGTGAGGAGGAGTTGCGGCTAAATTTATCAGAGTTTGATTTATGAACCGCATTTTAAAGTTCCAGACTAAAAACCGATATTTTCCCGAACTAGTAAATTTCGTGTAATCAGATTTGGCTGCAAACAAGCCAAGCAAACAAAGAGCTAAATTTGCTGATGTATTGAATCACGCATGACAGGTCGCGTTTTTATGTTCGCCGCTAACAAATTTCCAATAGAAATAATAATTTCCCCAATAAAATAAAATCATGAGAAAATTGATTGCATTGGCGTAACAAAATGTTATCGAAAATCTATATAGTCCTGACAGGAAGCGGCCCTATATGCGATTTAACTCTCCTTGTTTTGTGCTGAACGTCGTCCGCCTGATACGACAGACCTGAAAAAGTGGGAAAAGGCGGCGTCCTACGTGAGCACGTTTCGGGAGAACGAAACAGTGGTGTATATAAGTGGCGTTCCCTAAATTCAGGAGTGGGATAAAGCGGTTACACAGACGGGGGTGGGTAGGTTGTATATGAGAATCTGGTGTCGTATAAGCACGCCAACTTGGAGTTAGTCACGAATGTGACCCTTGTTTTGGTTATTTATTGTCTTCTTTATTCATTATGTTTATTTATATCCGCTATAATAATTTCATCGAGATTTATTGAGTTAGTTTTCTCTCTGCCTTTCTGAAGACTTTATTATACACATAATTGCGTATATCATAAAAAATAATATATTTTATGAAAAAAAGCGAATTTATACGCATACTAAATGTTTATTCCCTCGTTTATTTATGAACGAATAATATATACAATCGAATTTAGACAAACAAGATATTTCAATAGTATCACGAATCTTGAAATAATATTTATTAGTATGAATGAAATTACCTATAATGGGCTTATACGAAAGCCGTTCTTACTAAATTTGCACAAGAATATCTTTTTATGGCCATTTGTTCTCTCCTAAGCGATTAACAATAATGATTCAAATTGAATACGTAAGCATAATTATATTCATAGTTTCCTCCAAGATATATCGTTATTGCCGCACCGAAGGGTGCCTGGTAATCTCTGGTTTACATTCATCGAAGTTGTAAATGCAGGTAAAATAACAGAGCCGTCTTTAGGAATTTCCTGTGACAGTTCAACATTTTCAAATATCCGTTCTATTTAGGTACTTATAAATATTTATTTACACTTTTTAATCATAATAAAATTACAACATAGAATTATTATTACATAGAACATAAAGAATATTAGTTTTTGACGTATCTATGTTACACTGACAGGAATTGTCTGTCCAACTTTTCTGTACAATATCGTGGGATCATACCATGTTTCGCCTAACTAACGTATATTTCTATTTTCTTGGCGATATCTTTTGATGTTTCAGAGATACTGGCAGCGCCATGCTTGTAATCTGTTGGATTTCGTAATAACTTGACTCTTGTTAATAGTTTTATGTTTAAATCACATACGTTTAATAATTCCTAGCAACGTAATTTGGGAACATTTTATTGCAATATAATTTTCATTTAATGTTTGAACAAGCAGTTTTTCCGATACATTTGTTATATTTTTCGCCGAATTAAATGTTCGCTATCAGTTCCACGGTGTCCACACTTTTAAATACAATATAAATACGTATCTACTTCGTACAGAAGATTGATCAACAACTGCTTTGCGTTGTTTACGTATAAATTTAAAAATTTTGTCGTTAAGGCAGACAATAAGGCAATGATCTAATATAATCTCTGAAAAGTATCTTATTATTCATGCAAGCTAATTAAGGGAACTAATTTTAATACATAGCTTACTAGGCTTAACATATATACATAAATGAATAGTTAAACTAAAAGGGAAATTTTAAATAATAAATTAAATACAGAGAAATGAAGCTTCTTGCTTGAGTCACAACCCCTAGGTAACCTCACGCTCTTCGCTATATGTAAATTTCCCTAAGTGCGGCCGCACCGGCCTCACTGGGAGACCTTATTCCAAAGATGAGGATATATAATCGATGGTATAGTCTACTTTAAATTATACCGTTATCCACTTTAAAAAGGTACTTCTAGAAGAAGGATTGAAAATCTACTTGTAACTCGGCTTAAAGCACCAACATACACATCTAGCTAAGATACAATAAGGTCACTAAAAACCAAAGCGTTTACCTTAGCAATAAAATTGCTGCCTTAGCAACTGACGCCTTTTTTTTACAAAAACCACCATAGTTACATTAGCAACGAAATCACCAATTTATGAATTATGTTCTTAGATTAGCATTTTACTCTTTACTATATGTATATCGCAATCTTCAACTGACATACTCACGTAAGTAACTTATTTTACAACTCAGCTTTCGTCTTAGTAAGTAAGGTATTTTTATAGCAATTAATTCGGTGCATTAAAAACTAAAACAATTAATTAAATAGTGCGTTAGAAACTAAACGTTTTCTCTTGCAAGCTAACGGCACTATCTAAGTAAAACTACACCGTTATCTTCTCAACTCAATTTTATTTTCTTAGCAACTAAAGTTAATTCCCTTGCAACTACATTCTAGGATCTAGATTCATAAGCTCTTAACTTATCATCTAATTTTTTTGTTCGTAGCTAACACCACTGTCTAAGCAAGGTTACGCCATTACTTTACCAACTCAAGTTTCATTTTTCTTAGCAACTAAATCGCTATCTTACCAACTTAGATAATTCTCAAGCTTGTCTCTTAGCAACTAAAATTATTGTTTAAGAAGCTACTATCATAGATTCGCAACTAAGCTTGGTATCCTACCCACCTCTTTTCTGTAGTTAGTAAAACCAATCTCATATGTTATTAACTAAGCTGTTACCTTACTAACTAACTTAACTATGGTTTTTCTTAGCAACTGAAGCCGTTGTGTAAGGACAACTCGGGCCTCATCTTACCAACTTTAGTTTTTCTCTTACCAGCTAAAACTACTCTCTAAGAAACTACGTCATAGACTTCCACTACTCCATTATCTTGCCAACTAACATATTTCTCTTAGCAACTGAAGCCATTGTCTAAGCGTGTACTTACACCATACGTTTGCATTTGCCTTAATAATTACGTTATTACCATACCAACTACCGATACTTTTTGGCACGTTGCAGTTTGAATTGAATGAGTCCGTGCAAACCTTCTACCATTCTGTAAATTTTCGATTTATCATCAAAGTATGTTTCCCAATGTTTTGTTTAAGTAAACTGTATTGCATTCTATCTACCTAATATTTTTTTTGTTTGACCCTTAAGACAGTTTATCCACTGAGGCTTATGGTACCTTGGCTTAAATAAATCTAACATAATGTATCTATACGGTATCGCTGGGACACGATACCGAACCCACGCCCGAACGTCCCGAATTTCTTTGTGGCCTTGGCTACAAGCAAGAGAAACAGTGGCCTACCCACGTCCCCTTAAATCTAATTAAATTACTAAAAACTTAATTTCGAAACAAAAGTAATTGCAGCTGATACTTCCGTTAAGTCCTTGAAACTTTGAGTTGGCTAAGAAATCAAAGATCAGAAGGTTTATTTCCATGCCTGCTTATAAGCGTTTAGTAAGCAACATATCAAAGCTTTAAGATCAAACTTTCGCTGGTTTAATAACTTTCCTCCACAAACCCCTAAACAGCTCTTAGGTTTTACGGTGGTAAGATTGCAAAGCCAACTTGCTAATTTGCAAAGTTAACGTTGACGTTGGGAAAATTGCAGTCAACTTGCCTTCGCCCTGTTTAGTTTGAAGTACAAAGGCGATCGACGGTTCGGAGTAGTCGTGATAAATGTTAAATGTGAAAGGTTGTTTGGAAGCGGAAATATCTAAATTAGGGGTAAAAGTCTGGAATTGCGTTGGTAGTTTTTGTAATTGGATGATTACAATCGTATTAGAGTGTGTCTCGCAGCGAGTTGGTGTTGGAAGGCGTCAATCTGACACGGGATAAAGCTTTGTAATCCGATTGTCTCGTTAGGGCGGTCTTGTTAGAGACGAGAGAGAGTGTAGCCGCCACTCCGTTAAATTGGCGCCACCACCGCCATAGAGACCAGGTGCACGCGACAATCGCGGAAATCAAGTGACTCACCTCGCGCCCACACCGCCCCTTATCAACTGCAAACTCGTCGCTCCAATTCAATATATACTCTCTTCTAACTCGCACGTAAAATTCGTATAAATTGAATAACTTTGTGTCTTTTTATTTTATTTGCTTTCTCGAGTCTCATATTGGCTGCGAAGAATGTATAAGAAAAGTTATTTTCCGCAGAACCTCGTCGGCCTCGGGCGCCCGAATATAAAACGTCAATTGGTTGGCTTGTTGCGTGCAATTCAAAAACGGAAATTTAATTTAAACTTTCAGATTTCCCCGGTCCCTCTATCTGCGCGGGGTAGGGGGAAGGAAACGCCGTGAGGAGGGGGGGTCGGTGGGCGCCCGCGCGCGCCCTCTACCGGTGCGTAACGAGGCGTTCGTGCGAGTCCCGCATAAATACATGTCACATCGCGTGCCGACTCGACAACAATCTTCGGCTGTTTAGCCGGCAATAAAATTAATTTATCATACATTAGCCGGGCCTCGCGATTCGGCCTAAACCAACAGCCAGGTAACCTGAGCCCGTTTCGAATCGTTAAAGCAACATGCAAGGGTGGTACGCATAATTAATCGGATCACGAAGCTGGCACGAGGTAAGAAAAGGCCAGTTCTGCGCGTGATTGCTAATAAATGCCGGGAAATAAGGGTCCTCGTGCGTCTGAACCCGCTGATAAAATAATTCCGAATGTCGTGTCTAATAACGACGCCCGAGTCACGCGATGCCGGGGCACCTAAACGCGTCGCTTAATCAAGGACACATCACCTATACTTATCCGGCGATATACAACCCCTTACATCAGCCCATAACCCAATTGCGATACTAAGCTCCTTGGAGAAATTACATGAAAATGTTTTTTAAAGGCACTAGGTCAAATAAGAACAGATAATGGTGATTTCTTAAACATTATGAAGATTTAAATCATTTACAATTGTCATCTGTTCATGATTATTTTGTTCCGCTACGGCCATGATTAATTTTTATTAATTCACCTATGCAGAACCACTACTAGCTCTGTTTTTAATATTACCACAACCTTAGAGTATAGAGAACAGAAACAGGGAGTAGTATGGCATACAAGTGAAGTCGCGGTATAGGCAACCCTCAGAATATCAACATAACCTTATATTTGACTTATTTGAATATTTTATCATTTTTTGGGATAAGAAATTCTAATGCTTCAGTTCGTTTTAAACAAATTACTAACGTGTTTCAATATTTTGCCATTACTTAAATCGACACTTAAAACATTACGGTTTCGTGGACTTAAGGGCAGCTCTTAGACCTATAGGGAACGTGTAGGTATTTTGTGATTCTCTTTTCCGTTTCTCCTTATTCTGAAAGTTAATAGATTACATTACAAATTGAATGAACGTATAAATAGGTTACATGTAAGTGATAGTACCAATCGATAATCAATAGAGTATTAAGAAGTATTTAAATATCTGGGATATTTAAAGAAAGCTATGGGGTTACGACTTAACCTAAAATTATAGCAAACTTCATAGCAGATTGATCTAGCTTATAAAGTTTACATGCCCAAATTCAATTACTGTAAAAATAAAAAGCAGATGCTGTTACCACAAATGCAGACGTCACTTTATCTATCCTCTCTATCGAACCAATATCTTAATTAATTTTTTCCTCTACCTTCTTTATTTGGTAACAGTGCTGTTGCTATTAAGAATTTTATGGGAGTAATAGCATAAACAAGAGTCAACGTTCATAGATTGTAAGAGATAGAATGAAGGATCAAGAGAATATTGATTAGCTTGAATGCCACAGGTTGGTAATTTAATTTATTCACTATTCAGTTTTAGTATGGGTCAAAGTGAAAGTTTTGCTAGGGATAATTATGTATGACAACTAATTGATTTAAAAGTTACAATAAAATCACAATTACGGGGATATTTCCTTTGAAATACGAGGTGTGTAAATTAAGTAATGAGACTGATTCTTTTGAATTTTTTTATTCGTATAAAATTACAATTCAACATTGTCTCCTTCAAAGTAACTGCCTTGGGAAACGACACAGCGCTGGAGACGGTTCTTCCACTCCTCATAGCAGTGCTCGATACTGCAATAGCCTTCAGCTGGTCGGTTACACCCGTTTGAGAGTTTTCCAGTGTCCTAAAATGACGTCCCTTGAGGTGATTTTTTAGTGGCGGTAAGAGGAAAAAGTAACAAGGACTCAAGTCGAGCGAATAAGGAGGCTGAGGAGCCACATTAATGTTGTTACTGGAAAAAAAAGTCGTTTATTGAAATTGCTGTGTGACAAGGCACATTGTCGTGATGCAACTTGATGTTTGGTCTCACACGCATGACGTTTTTTCGAAGTCTTTCAAGAACCTCTCTGTAAAAGTGTTGATTAACCAGTTGGCCTTGAGGCACAAACTCTTTGTGAACGATTCCCTAGCTATCAAAAAAGCAAATCAGCATGCATTTGATCTTCGACTTGCTCATTCTTGCTTTTTTTGGCCTTGGGGAAGTTGAAGCGTGCCACTACATGCTCTGGCGCTTGGTTTCCGGGTCATACTCAAACACCCAAGACTCGTCACCAGTAATGACACGTTCCAGACAATGGGGATCATTTTCAATCGATTCCAAAAAATCAAGGCACCTTTCCCTCCTGATGTCCTTTTGGTCCTGCGAAAGGTTTTTCGGAACCATTTTTGGGCAGATTTTTCTCATCCCCAATTCATTGGTCAAAAACTGATGAACGGTGGTGCGAGTCAAATTCAACTCTTCCCCGATCATTCTGACTGTCAACCGACGATTTGAACGCACAAGATCCCGGACTCTGTCGACATTTTCATCGGATCTTGAAAATGAAGGCCTTTTTCCGCTGCGAAGTTCATCTTCAATCGACTCTCTTCCTTCTGAAAATGCCTTAAACCACCGAAAAACCTGGGCCCTTGGGAAAACACTGTCTCCGCAGGCCTGTCGAAGTTTTGCAAAAGTTTCCGTTGCACCTGATAGTACACCATTGTTCGTAATTGGTGTCACACATTTTCAAAACTCACTAGAACAAATCGCTATGGACAACCAAACAACTCTACCAAGTTCAAACTCGTACTGACGGCGCGGCGTATCACGTTTACCTGCCGCCCTTTCCACTCCCACGTTCTCAGTGTTGCCAGATCGAACGCTACACTACCAGTCCCATTACCTAATTAAATTAACTAAATTACTACAAACCCCGTATGTTATTTTCTCTTTGCATTATGGTAATTGTTTTGTTATAATTTCCTTTTCCTCCATGCGTAACTGAAGCTGTTGCATATTTGCTCTTTTGTAACTCACCTTTCAACAAGCTCTCTTCTGTCTCTTCCTTAATGCACCCATATGTATTTGTTAACATGCATTATTCCCCATCTTTGCATATTATTAAATTTCCATTTTCTGCTTTAGTCTTCAAGATACTTCTTCTCCTCGTTGTTCTTGTTGATGTTTCATTTAATTCTTAGATTATTTTCCACAAAAATAGTAATATTATGTTCAGTGAATTATCTTCATATTATTCAATTTCCATTTTCTGCTTTAGTCCTCAGGATACTTCTTCTCCTCGTTGTTGTTGTTGATGTTTCATTTAATTCTTAGATTCTTTTCCACATACCCTCTTCGTGTTAGTGGACATTTCTGGTTCTTTCTCAATATCTCTTTCCTCTGTCTATCTGTTTCTGTTGTCTCTCTCACTCTTCTTCTTACTCTTTGCTTGTTTGCTCCGTTCTTGCCTTTTTTCCATTTAAATATGAATTGTTTTTCTTTTACTCTATGTATGCTTTATTCTGTATTATTCTTATGGTCTCTTCGCTTATCCTTTTTTTCTTTTCTAGTACTCATTCATATCCTTCAAATGTTTGTATATCTTATACTCACTCCTGATTTCATTTTTCCCTCGTTTATTGAATTTTGTGATGTCTAAATATTTAGTTTTATCCTCTTTCGTTGTTCTATTGTCCTTATTACTTTTTATCTTTTCTTGCTATTGTCTATCTTCCTTTGCCTCCCTGTTTTCTTTCCTATACTCTCTTCTAATGTTTTTTTTGTTACCTAACTATTTCATCGCGCTTGCCCTTATTATTCTTTTCCTTTGTATATCCCCGTTCTATGTCTTTACCTTCTTTTTAATCTTCTTGATTTTTTATCCCACATAGACGTGCTTCTTTCATTATTATTAAAGCTTTCTAGTAGCTTTGCAGATTAATGCCCAGATTGACATAATAGACAAACATGTCACCGTCTATAGAAACTGTAAGACTTGAGCAAACTCTCACTTACATCGAGGAAGGCAAGGTCGAAAGGCAGCCTTTGTAAGGATATTAATTTCTCATGCTTTCCAACTTCGAAACAGTCAACGAAAAGAAATAAGAATTGTAAACCATGCCAAAGTTAACACTGTTAAAAGATTTACCCTACATCCCGATGATCCTCAAAGTGAACCCCCAACTCTTGAATCAATCTTTTCTGGACCAGCTACCACCAGTAACGATTATTGTTGCACCTTTAATAATTTTGTAGTGTTGGATGTTGAAAGAAGAGTACCATGAGGTCCCACTTGACTCTATTGTGCTGTCGATGATTGTGCGGGACGTGCGAACCGACGCAGCCTCTTGTTCCGTAATCGGGATTAGCTGAAGGGTTGATTGATAGATGGTAGGCCAGATGGCCGGCGGAAGTGCGCGTGCACTTGACACTTCCGGCCAACCCTTCTACCAACTCTCTCTTAATGAAGTGGCGCACTGTTATGTACCCTGCCGTGTTGCAGAGGTCCATCGCAACGGCGGCGGTGATCCCGCCGCCCCCTCCCCATCGCATCCTCCCTTTTAATTGCGTTACAGCCTGTAAACGGCAAAGTGCTTTCCGTCCTCAAATGCAAATTTTAACCTCGTTAAGCCCACGGCCTAGCGAGTTTAAATTATCAATGGTTAATTAATCTTCAATTTATTCACTTTGTGTAATGAATTTAACACTCAATTTAGCGGTTATTAATCAAAGTTCTAATGGAGGTTGTTAGGAACACTAATCAAGGAGTATAGAGCAGCGTCGGGCATCTCGACCTCCGCGAACATCTGCCATCTCTCATCGCCCAACTAATGTTGAATTTACTCGTTTAACCCCTGATTTTCACTGTAATTAACGCATCTATTCAACATTCTTTATTGTTCGGTTTTCTTGCGCAATGAATGAAATTTTCTATTATGCAAAAATCATATTGTTTGTTCACTTCAAATGATGGAGATGTATATAATGCCACAGGAAAGGTCACACTCTTCAACATGTTGAGTAAACAACAACAAATTTAAAAAAATAATTTAATGTTTCACAAGTATTTAATTACGTAATTGTGTAGGTGATATGAAATTAAGAATGAAGGCCATACTGATAAATTGAATCCTCAAAACTGAAATTGGTTTATTGCTGTTAATATTAACCTCATTTGCCGGTAACAAAATGGTATGCTACAATCAACATCGCACCTTGCCAAAGTTGTTTGGAAGTTTAGTAATTGTTCAATTAAAAATTAAATATCAATCAAAGCATGTCTAACAAAGCATAACTTTTTTAATTTAATTTTTAATTGCCAATATATTAAGTTGATTTTTAGTTTTAATTATTTTTGATGTTCAAACAATTAAATTCAAATATTCTTATTTAATTTATCATATTATAGGAAACTTTGAACTACTTACCTATAGAAAAAAATATTATATACTAAATTTAATACAAACACTAATATGCAGTCTAATTATTTTTAATCGCAAATTGCCCTATAATATTTTAATGATGTATAAATCCATGTGCAGCTTATTTTCCATAATACTTCAGCAACATCAGAGACACATGTTTTTTCCCAGTCAAAGTATTTTAACCATTTACCCTCTAATAAAATGCCTAATATCCGCAATAGAATGAAAATAACCATTATTGTCTACGGTTAATCTAACAATGATCCCGTTTCGCGCTATTAGCCACAAAGAAATCGCCCCATAGAAGCAAAAAATTATAGAAACTCTTTTATAAAGTCTCTCAAATTATTCACATCTAAATCAAAAATTATAAAAATAATTTGATGTAGTTACAGGCCGAAATTGTACGATAATTTAGGTGTTGCTACAACAAAATGCAATGTTTACCGGACAGCAGGGAGAGTTCTCTACCGGTTTATCAATTCGCTGGTTCTCGTGCTGCGAAAGAAACAACGCATTAGTATGGATACATCACCCTACATCATTTGTCTTCAGAAAAACCCGGCTCCATTTTCCTCCACAAACGAATTTTCCGGCTGGGCGCCTCGCGTCTGTGCGAATTCCCACACTTATATAGCAGTCGAGAATCGCGCTCTTTACTGATCTTTACCGCTTTTTACCGCTTCCCGTATTTCCTCCAATTCGCTTCCTTTATCGGAAAACGTCTATGGCGCACGAGACGGACGCAACTGCATACCTAATGCTATTTTTCGCAAACACCTTTTCCTTCTTATTGCAACGATATGAAACAGTTTTAAACTTTAGCAAATAAAATGTTATGCTACAGTAAGTATTCTTGATAGATGTAGTACGATTTTAGTTCAGAAGATAAGGGTCTAACATGCACATTATATTGATTAGTTGAATATACAAAGTAATCATCGCCAATAAGTTCCAACATTTTTCCAAAAATTTTTAAATAATGTGCTTAAATATGATTAAAATATCCAATAACAATTTTCGATACCGTTTAAATAATAAGTTCAATAATGACGATTCCTTGGTTCCTTATATATACGACGAAAAACAACTACGGTCTATGCTGTTCCTCCATTATAAACACGTATCTAACGAACATCATCTAAACTGTTCTATAGATCTAACAATATTCATAAGATAATGATCAACTGTGGACATAACCTTAATTCTATATACTCATTACAGAATTCGATAATGATCAATATCTAATCGAATTTTGTACAGTCTGCCAATATTGCTCTAACTTGGGCCATTTGTTTTTAACTAAGTCACGAAACAATTGGTTTTAATAGCTCCAAGAGGATTTTAGTTTACCAGATACTGAGCATCCACGTAATGATAAATTTATGATAAAACAAAGCATCCATTCTCGATACCTTCTTTAGTTTCTATCAATATTGTTCTAATTGCCAATGTTAATTAAAATAAGGAACGACGGCTTTCATAATATCTAATAACATTTTTGTTAAAGAGATATGAGCAACATTCAGTTAGTATGATCAATATATGCAATAAACAGCCCAGCTCAATATCTTCCCCAGTACATAACTATTTGTCCAATTTAAGCTATTCGAATTTGCTTAAAATCGGTACCATTACTTTAAAAAGTTCGATTAAGTTCTGATTTAGAAAATAATGAACAACCATGACCATTACCATGGTTCGATAAACATTTGACAAAACAAGTCTATACCTTCTTCATTGTACCAAAAGGTATCACCAACAGAATGTATATGAAACAAAAAACATCAATCATTATCACACTATGATTCTCATTTTACATATATATCATTACTTTAATTTTTGGAGACATCACAATGTTATGCTTAATTTTCATAATTTATTGTAATGGTGGTTAGCATCACTCTAATCAGTCCTTCCAGTTTTCCCTCAGTAATCATACCGATGATGATTTCGTTATTATGGAAATCGCAACTTACATAAATTATAGTATTTATATTCATAAGTATGATTAACATATTCTTCACCATCGCCATTATTGTCAAAATCGTGAATTCCAAGTTCTGAAGCTGCTTCTTATCAACACCCTCAACACTTTACATAATACTATTGCTATTGTTATCAACAGTATTTTTAGTGCATCATTACTAAAATCCAGGTCAGATCTTCCATTATTGCCAATTGAAGTTATTATTAACTCCATCAGAATTGATTGTTTTAATCACCACCACCACCAAAATCTGCATTCTTATTGTCATGATTTGAATCTACTTACTACAACTACAATTAAGAGTAACAATCAAGTCACCGTTACTGTCCCAATTATGACCACTACTAATACAACTGAAACCATTACGATTACTTCAATTTAATGACAGTACTAGTCTTCCTGCTACCACGGCGCTCCATTGTTATTACAGTAACAATGCCATCATGATAACGACAACTATGATGATCATAACAATAATTAATTGGATCTGAAACAACTAATACATTTTCATCTTCGAATTTTGTTTAGTTATCATTACCATTTAAATTGTCATCATCAAAACTTTTAAATTTTAAATAAAACTCATTGTTGTTTTTGTTACTGCCATAGAACCCCCAACAGTGTTGATACCCTCAGCCAATTTCGCTAAACCACAACTGATGTATGTAATGCTTCTATTCACCTCTTCGTTTTATTTATATGACCTTCTCATATTTCAGAACAGCATTCAAAATTTAAAACAGCTTTTTTTGGGTTTCTCAGAGATCTTCCTAAAGCCACACTCATGATCTCTTGTTATGTTCTTCAAAAACACAGATTGACCATACCACGCATCATCAAGTCTATTAAATTATATCAAATGATCGTTTAAACGCAATATAACTTTCAAATATTCAAGGCTGCATTCAACGCCGTTCTACCAGAAGAAAAAAACCCTAAATAGTCCGCACCTACCCTATTTACAATATTGATCAAACATTCTGCATGAGTAACCGCGAACAAAAAATAATCATTACGTTTCTATCAAAATTGCGTTGCGTCTTCTTTCATAGCGAGACGGTTTCGAATAGATTTAGTGTTCAGAACCGATGTGGAGTACCTTGGAGAGCCTAAACACCTTTGAAAGATAAGCACAGTTAATACAATCACCCTTTTAACGAGTGCCCGGCCTTATAAAGGATTTCTGTTAGCCCCATTATGTAGCAAATTGCGTGCGTTGTTGAATGCGTTCGGATCAACTTGGCTGCGCTTTCAGATGGGGTGCAGGGCGAGATGCTCACTCGAGCGGGAAACAACCGAGACCCACAACTTTTTCCATGCTTAAGCTTTATTTAAGTACGAGGGGGCGCAATAACGTTAAATCCCCACTAATTTATTTCTAAACGTTAAAAATTACAACGTGCTGTGTTTGTCGAAAAACCGGACACGTACAATAACACTGTCCGGGGCCAATTTTCCTTGGTCGATTTGTAAACCCCAGAACGGCCACGGGCTTTCATAGCTCTTCAGTCCGTGGATCTGATTTGAATGCGTGGTGATTTCGTCGCAATTTGAAGGGTAATTCCCGCTCTCTGGAACTGGCGGAACTGTGCAGAGATCTCGCCGGGCGTCAAGCTGTGCCCGGTTTACTAAGACGTCAAGCGCAGATCTGTGACACGTAATACAATCTTGGGTATAATAGGGCCAATCCGGGCGCTGCCGTGTTATTAGCTGGTACAATGCTGCTTTGTGTCCCGCCGTTAGGATAACAAACATTGATTTTATCAACAGCACTGACAGTAACTGCTGCCCCGAAGTTAGGTCGCCACCGGTATTATTGCTACTAGAAATTCGAAGGTAACATTTAATCAGCATCAAAACTTTCCGCTTTCAATATCACACAGCAGAATACGTTTTCGATGTGGGATTTCCAGTAATTAAAAATTGAAACCCAACAGTCTAAAAATAAATTAGGTTTTAAAAGTAGCAAAAAAACTCTTGTTTAGTAAAAATCCAGAATTTGTACTTAAATCAGTAAAAACACAACAAATTTAAATATTATAGTCAGAGAACGTTGTTTTAGGTTTTTTGGACCTCCCTGTGTACAATACAAACTGACGATTTGAACTTGACATTTGAGAAATAGAAGGAGTTTTACACGTAGTATAAATGAAATATTTCGCTGGGTGTCTTTATGTACATGTAGAAGTTGAATTAATACGAAGGTTATTTTTAATATGAGTAGCCGTGCAAAATATAATAGAAGTTGTAAGTTTAAGATACTCTAATACAAAAAATTGCTGTTCCTAGGTGAAATCAAGCTCAACGTTGCAAAATTAGAAGATACTAAATATTATAACGGAAATTATAATATTTTTTTGGAGATTTTGGCGCACCCGGTATATGGTACAAGCTACACAATTAAAATCAAAATATCAAAATGGCAGAAGTCAATTTAGACATCCGTCGCCTACATTTTGAGTATAACACGATAAGAGGAAGAAGACATTTTTTAGGTCACATTCTTTCACATCTTTATATAGGCAACTCTTATTTTTGGTATTTTATAATTCAAACCAAACACGTTAAATAATGATAAAATAAGTAACAGAATAAGAAAATCACTATTATTGTCAATCCAAAAAAGTGCGTGTAAAATACGCTTGATTTGAATTAATAACGATAAAACCAACAACAAATAAATATTATAGAAGAAATTGTGATTGTAGCTATTTTAGGTTACAGGTATAAAGTGCAGTTTAGAAATATCTAAATCGTAAAAACAAAATACTTAACAAGTAAAAAATGCTGCTTGTTTGATTAGTTCATTTTTATGATGTGCCATTTTACGAACACTATTTCTTAGGTTGTCTGAATTGGACCATAATCTGTAACACATAATTGTGTCCCTGATGCTAATTAACCTCATGTCGACTGTTGTCTTACAGCTTCTTCGAATCAAATTAGCCTAAAGTGTAGAAAATGCAATAACTGAGCAACAAAACCACCTGAAATTTAAAAAAAGTGTGTATAATACAGGGTTTGAAATTTTTAATTACAATTAACGTAGTGAAAGATTTTTATTTATTCTGAAAACAACAGCAAGTTAATAGTCTCGTGCTACGCCATTACATGGAGATTGGAGCTCAATGTGAAGTCAGTTATGGATGTTCTAAGAAAACCAGTATTTGTTTAAATGTGTCTACGTTTATAGTGAATAGAGCTACATTGGTGGTTAAAGTAAATCATAATTAATCACAGTTTTTTAAAACATATGGTCCTAGACGTTCTAAAAAAAGTTAGTAGAATTGTAAAAAACTTGTTAAATCATTAGTTTCTTTGAGGCAAAGGTACATGGAGATTTTACGGGAAAACCCGTAAGCAGTTGGGATACCTCAAAGCGCTGGGCAAGGTAAAGAATTAAAGAATCCTGCAACAGCAACCAAAATACCTTAAAGCACAATCAGCAGGATAAAACCCTTAAGCAACCGAGATACACCAAAACGCTGAGCAAGGTAAAGGGTTAAGTACACCTGCAGCTGAATATCCCAAAGCGCAATCAGCATGAGCAAGCCTGTGAGCAACCGAGATACCACATCAAAACGCTGGGCAAGGTAATGGGCGAAGGAGACCGTAGCTGCATAGCCCAAATCGTAATCACCATAAGAAAGCCTATGAGCAACCGAGATACACCAAACGCTGGGCAAGATAAAGGGTTAAGTAGACATGCAGCTGATTATCCCAAAGCGCAGTCACCATAAGAAAGCCCGTGAGCAACTGAGATACCACATCAAAACGCTGGGTAAGGTAAAGGGCGAAGGAGACCGTGGCTGCATACCCCAAAGCGCAATCACCATAAGAATGCCCGTGAGCAACCGAGATACATCAAAACGCTGGGCAAGATAAAGGATTAAGTAGACTTGCAGCTGAATATCCCAAAGCACAATCAGCATGAGAAAGCCTGTGAGCCACCAAGATACCACATCAAAACGCTGGGCAAGGTAATGGGCGAAGGAGACCGTAGCTCCATAGCCCAAATCGTAATCACCATAAGAAAGCCCGTGAGTAACAGAGATACGCCAAACGCTGGGCAAGATAAAGGGTTAAGTAAACATGCAGCTGATTATGCCAACGCGCAGTCACCATAAGAAAGCCCGTGAGCAACTGAGATACCATATCAAAACGCTGGGTAAGGTAAAGGGCGAAGCAGACCGTAGCTGCATACCCCAAAACGTAATCACCATAAGAAAGCCCGTGAGAAACCGTGATACACCAAACGCTGAGCAAGATAAAGGGTTAAGTAGACATGCAGCTGATTATCCCAAAGCGCAGTCACCATAAGAAAGCCCGTGAGCAACTGAGATACCACATCAAAACGCTGGGTAAGGTAAAGGGCGAAGGAGACCGTGGCTGCATACCCCAAAGCGCAATCACCATAAGAATGCCCGTGAGCAACCGAGATACATCATAACGCTGGGCAAGATAAAGGATTAAGTAGACTTGCAGCTGAATATCCCAA
>JABXWE010015305.1:0-14939 GCA_014611495.1 Limonius californicus
GAAAGAGTACACGTGGAAGAATTTTTGACAAGGGCTTGCGATGAAGAATATTTGATGATTAAGGTAATATCTCTTAACCTTTTAGACATTGTAGATAATAAACTTTGAAATATTTTAGGTTGCACTAATAATGGGGTTGTCTGGTGCCTGTCATTGCTGTGAATTGACGAATTTGAAAATCAATGATGTAGAAGACAGGGGCGCATATCTGCTTGTTTCTATACCAGATACCAAGACCGCCGTCTCACGAAAATTCACAATTATGGAAGAAGGAGACGTGTAGAAAATACATGTCCTTACGTCCGAAGAAGTTATCCAACGACAGATTCTTTTTACGATACTCTAATCAAAAATGTACTTCACAACCTGTTGGAATCAACACGTTGTCGAAAGTTCCTTTAAGAGTTGCTTCATTTTTGAATCTGGGAAACGCAGAAGTTTATAGCGGCCATTGCATGAGGCGCACTTCAACAACTTTACTGGCTAATAAAGGTGCTGACCTTACAACAATTATTAAACGACATGGTGGGTGGAGAAGTTCCGCTATAGCAGAAAGTTATATCGAGGATTCTGTATCTAATAAGCTTGATATCACAAGGAAAATCCAAGGTACTCCTGGTACTAGTCGTTCCTTACAAGACGAGACATCCATTGTTTCTACTGATTTATCAAAAACTTCGACAAGCACTATGCGTTCTGAAACCGATGACAACTACAAGCTTGTTATTAATGGAAACGAAGTGAAATATGATAAAATAGAGAAGGAAATTTCTATTAATGTAAATGTTAATGTTAATATTAATAAAAAATAAATGAAATGTAATTGATTTAAGATTGTATTTTTCATTATTCCACTAGTCGAATACAGTAATTTCATTATTCCACTAGTGGATAAAGTGGTACTTTATATGCTTCATAAGTGTGGATAAATCTCCAATTATAATGTGATTGTGGATAAAAGCATTTTAAATATTTTAAATGTTAACATTTAAATTTTCAATCCAACAACAGCCGGTGGTGGCTCTCAAGAATTCTTCGGTTGTGCAGTGGTTGGGCCTATTTCCGCAGTCGTAGGCAAGGTGGTGAATTGTTTGCCTTTCTTCGCCCCAGTCGCATTTGCTAGGTTCGGATTTATCCCAGCTAAATAGGGAGGCGGCGCATGCTCCGCAGTTTGTACGGTTTAATCTGCTCCATGTTTTTCGTGGCAAGATAAAACCAGGTGGTGTTTGTTTAGTGTGGAGAGTGCCGTGGATGTCGGGGTGTACACTTGCTTACCACTCGCGTTCCCATTCTTGTTCCAGGTTGAAATTGTTGGCAGTTAAGCGTTCAGCGGTTTGAATGGGCGGTTTTCTAGAACGTAGTCTGTGGCCCAGGTGCCTGATGTATTCGTGGATCTTGAGTTGCGGATTTCTCTGGATTTTTCGGTATTCTCTGCACAGGGCGTTTGATCGACGGAGGTGGGGAGGGGATGTTGCTTAAAGTGGGCAACCAGTTTGTAAGAGTGGGTTTAATGGTTCCACTAATGATTCCCATAGAGTTGTTTAATTGGGCGTCTACTATCTTCGTGTGTTCAGCCATACTGGAGAGCAATATTCTGCTGTCGAGTATACCAGGCCCATGACTGAGCATTGTAGTGTGTCCGGTGTAGCTCCCCAGGAGGTACCGCTTAATTTGGAGATGATGTTATTCCTAGTTTTAAGTTTCGCAGCTACATTGGTAAGATGTTTTTTTGTACGATGGTGTTCTGTCTAGAGCGACGCTGAGGTATTTGGGGGACTTATTGTGCCTTAGGCGGGCACCATTAAACTGGTCATTTATTTCGACATTAGCCATCTTTTTGTTTAGGTGGAAACACGTTGCTTCGGTTTTGGATACGCTGGGTTTAAGTCGCCATTTCATAAAGTAGTTGTTCATAGCTGTTAAATCCTCGCTCAGTACGTCTTCTGTCACCGAGAGGTTTTGGTGGCTAAATCCTAAAACCATGTCGTCGGCGTAGTTAATTTTTTTCAAACGCGTTTCAAGCAGGTCTGACACATACAGGTTGAAGAGCAATGGGGCGAGAACGGACCCCTGAGGGAGGCCGTTGTTGAGGGTACATTTCTTACTTGTCTGGTCATTCATGGGGACTCGAAAGGTGCGGTTGCTTAGCATGTTTTTGCCTTTGCCTGGTTTAAGGAGTGATATTGTTTTTAATTCCTTTAGTTTTGACGGTAGGTTGCCAGTAAGAAGGATTTCCGAGTAGAACATTGCTAGCCAGTTTTTAGCTACAGCACCACAGTGGAGCAAAAATTCTAGATGGATTCCGGCAGCTTTTCCAGTCTTCATTTCTTTTATTGAGATACCTCCTTTGGGTTTGTGAGGTTTGACTCTTCGATATTTCCCCTTTTTAGTTGCCTCAGCTCTTTTTTGATCAGCGTTGTACGTTTTTTATTGCTAGTGGCTCTAGATGTTGAGACGATATGATTGGCAACCTGGTCGGGGGTAACTGCTGGTTCTATTTGAACAGGTGGAGCGCTCGACCCGTTTTCTCAGGAGGCTCCAGGCTTTTCTACTGGAATGCTTGAAATCAATGCTAGTTACCGTTTGGGTCCATTTTTTACGACTAGTGGCATCTAAGCTGTGTAGTATTTCATCTGCGAGCTGTGGATCTCCGCTGTTTAAGTATTCCTGGTATAGTGTTTTGCTGTCTTCGATCCAGCTTGGAATGTAATCTTCTCAGTATCCTCTTGGGATGCTTTGTTTTGCGGCAGAAATAACTGCGCCGCAGAATCTGTCATAGTTTTGAGGTTTTGGGGGGATCTAGTGGACGGTGCTATCAAGGATTTTTTGGAATTTGTTCCAGTCGGCTTTGGTAAAGTTTTATCTGGGCTGGGGTATAGAGCTAATGATTGATATTTGTATTCCGATAGTCACTAGGCAGGCTTGTGTTAGCTGTGCGAGAAACTGGGCAGCACTTTTCTGTGTGTTGCTAGCGGCTGGTTCGCTTCGCTTCTAGTGACAAAGCAGAGGTCGGGGTTATAGTCTCTGCCCCAGGCGACAGATGTAAACGTGTTTGGTTGTTTTGCGTCGAAAACGAGTTGTATATTGCTATTCTCGGCCCAAGCTGTTAATTCAGTGCCTGCCCCGTCGTCACTGTTGTATCCCCATTCGCTGCTGTGGCTATTGAAGTCTCCAATGTAGATCGCAGGATGGTTATATACTGGGAGTACAGTTGCAGGCCATGTCTCCCCTGGCGGTTTATACACTTTAGTTATTGTGAGTGACTTGACTTTTATGGTGATGGTGTAGATATTATCTATGACGTTGGTTGATACTAGGTGGGCGTTTTTGATGGTATTTTTTACATACGTAGCGGATCCGTAGGCATGATGGTAGCTTGTGCCGAGTGCTGTGTATCTTGGAATAGTACCTCTACGTCGGAACTGTTCCTCATTTACGGTGTGTGTTTCCTGAAGGGCCACGACATCGATGTTATTGTCGGTCAATAGTTTAGACAAATATTCTGTTTTGGATTTATGATACTTTCTATATTCAGTTGGTAAATTCGAACTGAGGGTCCGATTTTCCTAGTCTGGTGGCTCTGAGGAGAGCTGTTTTGACTATGATTTGGATTTAATTGCGAGTCATCTTTTGCTTCTTCTTTGCTCGCTCATGTGCTTAGGGGCAGGATAATGATGGGGATAGTCTGCCTGCCGATGTGCTAGTTCTTTAGCATTATCCAGGGTGCAAGTGTAGTGTCTTTCAACTACGGACGCGAACTAGCTGTGCACCCCATTTTCACTGAAAAGTAAGCACAATAATATTAGTAATTTGAAAACGGCGTGTTATTCCGTCGAAATACGTATAACGCAGCGGAAACGTAATAGAACCTGTTGAAATTATTAGTGATATTGTTATGACATGATTTAACATATAATTCAACCAAGCAAGGCAAGAAAGAATTAACCGAATAGTTTACCTATAGCCAGCTTTTTGCGACAAAATATAATTCCACCTTTTTTTTATAAATTTTATTTGCTTCTACGGGGGATTATTAGCAATGTTACATTATGTTATGTACAAGTTAGCAACATATTAGTAAATACGGCATATAGTAATACCAATCAAATATAGAATGTTTAACTATATTTTACTTAGTAAACCAGTGTCCTGCAGAAAGGCGACCATTCTCTGTGTGGCTCAGTTAGTGCTTCTGCAGGGGAGTTCGGGATATAGAATTTTTCTATTGCATCTTCATAAATTCAGCAATCCAGTAGAAGGTGTTTTACTGTGAGTGGAACGTCGTAGTGCTGGCACGCTGGTTTCTCTTTTTATTTCAATAAGTATGTGTGCGACATTCTGGTATGTCAGATTCTTAGGCGAGTCAAAATGATTTTTTGGCGGGACAGCGAACGGTTTAATATTTGGCCTTTGGTTTGTGGTTTGATTAGGAGGAGTTTACAGTTGGAGAACTCCCATTTGTGTTGCCATTTTTTATAGATGCAGTGGTTATAGAAGGATATCAGGTAGTATTTAGATATATCTGTGATATCATGGGAGTTTGCAGAAGTTATAGCTTTATTGGATGCACGATTCGCTGCTTCGTTTCGGAATACCCACATCAGCGGGGACCCAGCACAACAAACCAGTTTTTCAATCTGTTGAAGAGATGTTAGTTTTTACTGGATTTGAGGGGAATTAAGGATGGTATATTTGGGACATTTTGTTGGATTGAAGAAACGATTTAGGTTGATCTGAAAGACAGTGTGCGAGGTATTTTTGGGATTCATTGACGGGAGGTGAGTAGTTTTGAAATTAAAAACCAGTTAGTTGTTCTCTTCTGTATAGTAGTGGTGGTTCGCTAGCTTCGGGATGGACTTGTGCGGGAAGCTCCTAATCATAGCCTTAAAGCTGAGTGGTAAACGGAGCCGAGTGTTTTAGTATATTTCTGTTTGCTGTTCCATAGATAATGGACCCATAGTCTACTTTGGACTTTATAAGCGATTTATATATTGATATAAGGACAGTTTTGGCTGCGACCCAGTTATAGTTAGCTAAAGCTTTGATAATGTTCTATCTACTATGACAATCGTCTGTCTTATGTGGTGAACCTAGGTCATTTTTCTGTCAAAAACCATGTTTAACTATTTGAGAGTGTGGCAGAATTTGATTTTATGTGATTTGATAAACACGAGAAAATGATTCTTTGGGTCTTTTTTGCTGATAATTTAAAGCTGGATTGTTTGGAGCAGTTTTTAGATTCTTGAAATAGATTTCCGGTAGATAAAAGATTTTTACCATCCCATTAAGCCATCAGCGTCTAGTATAATTTAATTGGGCGATGCTAGTTAATTCGTTAGCTCAATTAAGAATAAGGTTGTACTTAGTATGGCACCTTGTGGAACTCCATTTTCCTATTTAAGTTTCCGAGAGGTTGTGTTTTGCCCGATAGTTGAAAGTAGATCATGGTTTGAATTATTCTTCTAGGCCAGGTAAGGTCGTACGCTGTTTCGATGTTGAAATTGACCGTAATGACTTTTTGGTTATTATTAAAGGCCGGATGTATTTGTGGGTCTAAGCTGATTATTGGGTCTGTGGTACTGCAGTTTCGAAATCCACTTTGATAATTTGTCAGAAGGTTATTGTGTTCTAAGCACAAAGTGAGTCTGCGGTTTACAATCGTTTTCATGAGTTTGCACATACAGTTAATGAGATGGGACTATAATTTTGGGGATCTTTTGTCTGTGGCAAGTTTTAATACTAAATGATAATATTAGAAGCTTCTTTCCACTGGTTAGAAAAACCATGATGTGTCCAAAGGTCATTGTAGATATCTAGCAATTTCATCAGGTCCGGGGCTAGCAATAAGTTTTATTTTTTAAAGCGAGGCATAATTCTTGGAAGCGTAGACGGTCATTTATTGGATTGTTGTCTGCATCTAATCGATTAGGAAGTCTTATTCCACGTCCCACAAAATAGTCTCCATAAATTTTCCAGAAGACTGTGTTTCGGCCTTTTTGGTTGAGGAAAACTCCCGTGGCCCACAGACTGTGGACCCACTGCATCGATTCTGGTTTAGTGGGAGGATCCCAGTGATAAACCCAAATCTCATTTGCTTTGCCTATTTGGAAAAGAAAATTCTGACTAGGTTGTAGAGCGTCTAAATTTTCTTAAAAAATTTTTTTCCTCCGAAGTTTTTGCTACGGCATTAGCAATCTAACGCCCAGACACTTTTCATATGTAAAGCATAATGCATTATTTTTAATGTAGTTGTTTGCGATATATTTATTTCACTTTCACGTACTGTACTGTATGAAATTGTCATGAATAGGCGGGCCGAGACAACTTTACGAATGCCCAAAACGCCGACTCTATATTTGGGATGTCCAAAACACCGACGAGGCCCATAATGTCGACTACTGTTCCAAGACCATTTCGCCGACTAAAAGTCCAAAACGCCGACCAGTGTTAAAAGACGCCACAGAGATTAATAACTTAGCGTCGAAGACGAAAACGGCCGAACCTTGCGTGTCCATTAATATTACTGTTTTACAATGAACAGTTTCTTAAATTAGACCAAAAGGCTGAAACGAGATCATATCCAAAACACCGACGGAAGATTGTGACTAAAACGCCGAACTCTCGTAACGGGCACTTAATCGACTGCAACCTAAACTGCGATATACGTAATTGTGTGTATTTTAATAATGTGCATGCGAGGTAATTTTATGTACGTCATTTTAGATCCACCTTGCCTATGAAAAAACTTCTATTTTGACGGAAATTATGTTGACGTATGAATTAAATTGTTGAGTGCTTTTTCATCTTAAACAGCAGTTTTCTTAAACTGGATGGACATTTGATGAGGATTAGAAATTCCCGAGTTTGCATGTTCAACAGGCAAGTGTCCGTTAAATAGTCATTCAAAGACGTACCAATATGAAACGGTCATTGTGTGGCCCAACCAATATATAAATGGTACATTATTCAGCCCGAAAGGATGTTGTGTAGCCCGTCTCCAGGCTATACAAAGCTTTGCGTGTATATCACCATTCACCACTACGCGCGAGCCATATGATAGATCAGCGTTCTCATAAAATTTTAGGTGGGCTTATGTACGACTCATGTAGCCTTACAAACATACAAAATAGTTAACGAAGGTTCACTGCAGATGGCGCTTTACGTATATCTAAATACAAGAGAAGCCAGAATTATTTGCGGCATCTTGTTTAGCGCTAGATATGACGACCCTACGTTGCGATAACTCTCTCGATAACTTGAATTGTTGACGTGCCAAATTTAGTGAAACGGGCCAAAAATCTGATTTAAACGATTATAAAATAATTTTCAAATGAAATGTTTGGCAGATTTCTATAAATCTGTGCGTTTTATTCAAATCAGACGCGGTAAACTTTAATTGTAATCTTATTTGTTTAAACTTAAAGGTCACTCTCAACGGTGGATTATTGCACCGGCGGTGGACGCGGTCTTCGCGCCCTACGTGCCCAGGAGCAGGTTCGCCGCCAACAACCGGCGAAATGATCTTCGAAAAGCAGTCGGCGTTACGGGCCCCGTAGGTTTTTTGGACGTTTGGCGAAATGTCATAGACCCAAACAGGCTACAGTACCAAAAAATTTATGCCAGGTGGATGCCAAATAGGGTTGCCAACTGTTCTCCTTTGGGAAAGACAGTCCTTCTTACAAACATTTTGCCCTGTGTCCTTCCTTTAAATCAGAAGGACGCGAATGGTTCTCTTGTATTTTTAATTTTTTTCATTACCCTCTTTTATTGTTGTTTGGGCAAAGAAATTTTAGTAAACAGCATGGTAACCGGCGTTTTATTTTTTATAAAATGAGTTTAATGATTTTTATTAATAAATAACTAATTTTATATACTACTGTTTTTTCTTCATCCTATACAATAGGCATGTGGCAATTTACACGATACATAGACTTTTTAATTACACAGAATTTTCAGTATTTTGACCACTGTCCTTCTTTTGCACCGTAGGAAGTTGGCAGTCGTAGATTGTCAAAAATGTTCGCAAAAACTAACGAAAGGCCTTCCTACATCGCTAAGAAACTGACGGTGATGAGTAAATAAAATAAAACAAACCTCAATCGAGCTACGAGACAATTAAAGTAACTGCTCAACGAACAAAGAAATCAAGGGATCAAAAAATTCAACACATCCACTAATTAGAAGAACTAACGGAAATTGGGCCAGAACTGAACATGACAAAGGCAATACATTTGCAGACCATCTTAGCAGTGTATTCCAACCCCTCCCAAGGTAGATATCGCTAGAAGAGGAAGCTCCTATTCATCAACTACTAGATGCCCCATATCAAATGGATGCTCCTATCACCAAATTCAAGATATCTGAAGTAAAAGATGTTATAAACACCAACCTCAATCCTAACAAAGCTCCAGGCTACGACTTGATAACAGGCATAATTCTAAAAGAGCTTCCACAAGAAGGCTACAGAATGCTTACCTACATATTTAATGCGGTAATAAGAACTGGACACTTCCCATCTCAGTGGAAGTTTACGCAGGATATAATGATCCAGAAACCTGGCAAAAACTCATCTGAGGTAACATCTTATCGCCCCATCAGCATCCTACTTACTATCTAAAGTGTTCGAGAAACTCTTCTTAAAAAAATTAAAACCTATCATTGAAGAAAGAAGCCTGATACCCAGCTTTCAATTTGGATTTCGTCAACAATATGCGACAATTGGACTCCGCTGCTTTCCTGGATATACCACAAGCATTCGACAAAGTGTGGCATGAGGGCCTGAACTACAAGATGAAGAACAATATACCTCATCCATTTTATAAAGTGCTCAAATCCTGTCTAGCAGAACAGCACTTCCTAGTAAAACACGGTGAAACGCACACTCCATTGCTTCCAATTAAATCAGGGGTTCCACAAGGGAGTGTCCTTGGCCCTCTGCTCTATCTAATATATACAACCGATCTACCATCTACCACTAATACTCAAATCGCCACCTTTGCAAATGACACTGCCGTAATGTTATCGCGCCAGGATCCCAATGTAGCATCCCGCTTTCTACAAAATGATCTCAACAAGATTGAGTGCTGGCTAAAAAAGTGGCGTATAAAGTGAACAGTACGAAATCTATACACATCACCTTCACCCTTTGCAGAAAGATATGTCATACTGTGTACCTGGGTAACACTCCACTTCCACAAAAGGATGAGGTGAGATATCTCAGAATCTACCTAGACAAACGGTTAAACTGGTCAAAACACATATAGAATAAACGACTCCAGTTAGGTCTCAACTATCGCAAGATGTATTGGTTGATGGGTCGCAACTCTCATCTGACTCTGGACAACAAACTGCTCCTCTATAAGGCGATACTAAAACCCACTTGGACTTACGGAATCAAAATCTGGCGCTCTACCAGTGACACAAACATCTTGAAACTGGAACGTTTTCAGTCTAAAACATTACGGGCTATCTGCAGTGCACCATGGTATGTACCAAACCATGTTATCTATCGGGATCTTCAAATCACAACTGTCAAAGAAGAAATCGCCACCCTGAGTACAACATACCAGGACCGTCTAAGAGACCACCCGAACACCTTGGCCAAGAACCTTCTCATCGCTCCCAGAGTGAAGAGACTCAAGCGATACGACCCTCTAGATCTTCCACAAAGGACTTAAATATTATTATTATTAAGTAATCTAATTAAATCCATGTAGTCATAAAACTCACACAATGTGAAATACGCTTAAGGAGCTTGCCAATGGGCAAGTCCCTACTATGTCAATTACTCACTGTCAACACTGTTACTTATTGTCTATTTAGACAGATTGTAATTAGATCATGGATGTCAATAAAAAAAATTATACACTACTGTTTTTTCTTCATTCTATACAATAGGCATGTGGCAGTTTACACGATACATAGACCTTCTTAATTACACAGAATTTTCAGTATTTTGACCAGCGTCCTTCTTTTGCACCGTAGGAAGTTGGCAGTCCTAGATTGTCAAAGATGTTCGCAAAAACTAACGAATGGCCTTCCTACATCGCTACGAAACTGACGGTGATAAGTACCTAAATCACATAGTGATTGACGAAAAGACTTGGATTTCGTACAAAACGTTAAAACCAAGCTACAATCAATTCAGACGTATATGGTGTTAAGTTCAATGACATCTTTGTGAATCATCCATAAGTTGTGTTAAACAATGTTCAGTTAGTTATTTTGTTTATAAAATTGTAAAAATGTTTCGCTGTGTTTTGCAAATTGTGTTTCTCTACTTACAATAAAGTTTTATTTAGAACTTGCGTTAAATTCTCGTTATATACTGATAATCAGAGGTCCTCCTCTGCATACGGTGAGATCTTAAGAAAGTTGAGAAATATTTACGAATACCTCATTGAAGAATCTTTACTTCTTGAAACCGCGTTACAAACTGAAGAAGATCTACGAAACGCTGTCGAACACTTCTATCAAGTCGTACAAAATGCTGCCTGGTACGCGACCCCAAGGGAGACCGCACATGCTTGTTCAGATGAATGCCCAATTGCAGTCAAAAGGCTAATAGCACAAAACGGAGATTAAGAAGACGATGGCAAAATACCAGAGCTCCAATTGACAGAACAAACTTTAATCGAGCTACGGCCAAACTTAGATTACTCCTTAAACGACTTAAAAATCAGGCAATCCAACACTGTCTGGAAACTTTATCACCTTCTGCAGCAACAGACTACTCTTTATGGCGAGCCACCAGAAAGTTAAAACAACCAACCCAACACATTCCACCAATCCGCAAAGTCGACGGAACATGGGCAAGGAAGTTCTACTGAAAAGACGACAGTATTGCAAAGCATTTAGAGAAGGTATTCGTGCCACACCCGGCAGAGGTCACTCCCGAAGAAGAAAGTGAAGTTGAGCTATTTCTAACAGCACCATTTCAGATGAGCTTACCAACCAAACGCTTAGAAGCCAATGAAACTAGGTCTGTAATTAGAGGCCTTAACAACAATAAGTCGCCAGGCTATGACTTAATCACCAGTAAAGTACTAAAAGAACTACCAGAGAACAGCTACAAATTTTTAACCAAGTTGTTTAATGCTATTCTCAGGCGGGGTTGCTTTCCTGATCAGTGGAAAGTAGCTACTATAATACTCATATTGAAACCAGGTAAACCACCTGAACAGGTGACCTCATATAGACCGATAAGTCTGCTTCCGCTACTTTCAAAAGTGTTCGAAAAACTGCTGTTATCTAAACTAGGATCTATAATCTTGCAGAATAATTTACTACCACAACACCAATTTGGTTTCCGTGTGTAGCACTCTACGATTGAACAGGTGCATAGATTAGTACATAAAATAAATAATGCGCTAGAAACAAAAAAATACTGCTCCGCGGTATTTCTTGACATTGGCCAGGCCTTTGATAAGGTCTGGCATAAAGGCTTACCGTACAAAACTAAGCAAGTGTTACCATCAGATCTCTACCAAGCAGTCAAATCGTATTTAACCAACAGACACTCTTTAGTCAAAACACAAGGAGAGTTTACTACTTTATACCGAATCAATTCTGCAGTGCCCCAAGGGAGCACTCTGGGTCCGCTGTTGTACGTGCTCTATACGGCAGACTTACCCACTACCAGAGCAACGACCATTGCTACATATGCTGATGACACAGCTATTTTGCCATCCCATCAAGACCCCAGCATAGCATCCCAGCAATTACAAATTCATCTTAATAAATTACAAGTGTGGTCAAGAAAATGGCGAGTTAAGGTCAATGAAACAAAATTAGCACATGAAACATTTACGCTGAGAAGAGAAACTTGCCCGCCAGTACTCCTCAATGGTCAACAACTTCCTCAACAAGACTCAGTTAAGTACCTAGGGATGCACTTGGACAGACGTCTCACCTGGAAACAGCATATTTGGGCCAAACGTAAGCAATTCGGACTTAAATACAGGAAAATGTGTTGGTTGCTAGGCAGAAGTTCACAGCTATCAACAGCCAACAAATTACTTCTTTACAAAGCAATCTTACGACCAATCTGGACTTACGGCTTGCAGTTATGGGCTACAGCAGCAAATTCTTCCATAAATATAATCCGAAGATTTAAATCTAAAGTGCTACGTCAAATAGTGAATGCCTCTTGGTATCTTCCAAATGATATAAGTCGCGATCTTGGAATAAGTTCGCTTAGCGAAATGGTCATGAAGTTGAGTGGTAATTATTGTGCGCGGCTCAGTGTACATCCAAATAATTGAGCCAGTGACCTACTAAATGTTCATGTAGTGCGACGACTCAAAAGGTTCAAACCCTTGGATTTACGAAATAGATTTTCCTAAATATTTCAATCACTAAATGTTTAATCAAGCCTTTTAATTATTGTTAGCTTTAGCTATAGTTACAGTTATGTTCAATAGGTATATAGTAATCAAAAGCCTAACTATTTTAGGTTATAAAGGGAAATTGCTAATTAGGCAATTACCCACAAGACATTAGCAATGTCATGGAAGTTACTGAATGCCTGTATTGATTGGCAGATTGTAAATAAAGAGGAATCAAATAAAAAAAAAACGAATACCTCAATAAATTGCTTTATTATTGGCGACTAATCTTTTCTGTTCATTGTTTTTATCGATTCTGCTTGTTAATAACAATATTTCAATAACCTAGCCGATATTTATGGTCGATCCTATTTGAGTAGTTTGTTACGGAAAACCAGGCGATTTCTGCTTTTTTTTACTCATTTCATCTACTTTGGACATTAAACAAGCAAGACATTTTGGATGCAACGGCGGCGCAATACAACTTCTCGTTCACAGTAGAGACATTTGATTATAAAGCAAGCTAGTAGTAATTGCGTTATTTTTAGTCCTTGTCAAAGGCGAAAAATGTCAAACCTCACAGCGCGTAAGTGTAAGTGCGTCTGTACTCCCATTGAACGATAACTAGTTTACACTTACATATGTGCTGTATTTTTGGACATTTTCCGCTTTTTGTCGGGAATAAAAATTGCGGAATTCTCTTGCACCAAAAGTTTGCTATATTGATCTACATATTAGGTTTCATTAACACTTCTTTGAAATGCTGATCTTTCAATGGCATCAAAGTATTCTACACTAGTTTAGATAGTAATGAAATTATCTGAAACATATGATGACGTTGTTAAGGTAACCCGTAAATAAAACAGTAATTTGTGAAGGCAGATTTCAATTTTCATTAATCGATACATTTTGGCAGCCGTCAAGGTAAGAACATCTTAATAATTACTATTTTCGGTTAAAGCAAATTATTCGTTTTTTTTTGTGCGCTTGGTGGTTTTGTTTGCGGTAAATTAGTTTAGTCAGTAGTAAGAGATTACATTCGTATTTACGTAGCAATATCAGTAATTAGTTGAAACGGTAGGTTAAACTTAACAGTTTCCTTTGTTCTAATAAGAATTTTTGTTTTAGACGAAATGAAGAAGGAAGCTTTTGTGGGAATAGTAATCGCAGTTATAATGTTACTACTATCAGTAGTTTCAGCACAGGATCCAGCAGCAACAGATCATACGCCTAGTGGAGCCGCTTCGCCTACAGTTACCACTTTCTTCACAATCTTCACGATTGGGTCCCTGTTTATGACAGCTGCACGATGTCAACGTCATTAGATATGCCTATAGTTGTGAACAGACTTTTATGCGATATATAGTACCGAAAATTAGGTTGCTTTATTTGCATCACCGTAGAATAGTAATCTTAAATTACTTTTACGCATTAACTTTATGTAACGTACCATAATAAATGGTTAAATTATTGAATTTTATGTTTTTGTTCCTAGAGAAAAACAGAAGGGGCTAATGGGTACCATCTTAAAAGGTGTGATCTATATCAAAACTTTTAATATTATTAATGCGTTTATAATAACACAATCTTAACAGCTTCTTCAAATGTAATTCTTTTTTTTAATATCTCCTTTATATTTACAAACTGTTATATACAAACAATAAGTAAATGGTATGTTAATAAATAAATGTCTTGCAGAGAGCAGTCCATTGATTGTTCTCTTTTCCATATACATTACATAGTAATTATTTAATGTACGATACAATTACATACAACATGATATTGCCCGACTACAGTAGTTGGTTATTGATAAACTTAATTAAACCTGTTAGGCAGGTCCGAGGGCTTAAAACGTTTGAGCCTCCTGACTTCATTAGTATTGTCCAGAACTGTTTTTGCTAGTTCATTTGGATGCACATTTATTCGGTCTTGGTATTTCACGTAATAGTTTTTAATTTCTTCACGCACTGATTTTATTTGGAGGTCGCTTTGGATTATGTGATTCGGCACATACCACGGGGCGTTGACGATTACTCTTAACACTTTATTTTGGAATCGTTGGAGAATTTCAATATTTGAAGAGCTAGCAGTTCCCCACAATTGGACTCCATATGTCCACACGGACTTCAAGATGGCTTTGTATATAGGTAGCTTATTTTCTAATGTCAGTTGTGACTTACGGCCTATGAGCCAATATATTTTGTTGAGTTTGATCCCGAGCTGTTTTCGTGTGGTGAAAATATGCTTGCGCCAGGTCAGTCTTCGATCGAGATGAATTCCTAAGTATTTTATATCTTCGGTTTGAGGCAGTTGGCAGTTATTTAGCATTACCGTGGGACATGAGTCTTTTTTCATTGTGAAGGTTATGTGTGCAGACTTTGTTTCGTTGGCTTTTATTCTCCATTTTTTTAGCCAAGCCGCAATCTTGTTTAAGTTGTTTTGTAAATTTGTTGACGCAGCAGCAGCATTCGTGTGCGAGGCTAGTACTGCCGTATTATCGGCGAATGTGGCTACTGTTGTAAGTCTAGTAGTTGGTAGGTCAGCCGTGTATATAAGTTATAGCACTGGCCCCAAAACGCTACACTGTGGTACACCAGAGTTGATGGGATGGAT
>JABXWE010015309.1:0-45621 GCA_014611495.1 Limonius californicus
AATTCTGTTTTAAAGATATGAACTTTAACACTCTCGTACAAGAAAACTAAGCTCCAAATACCTACTTTTTTTTTAAGATTTGTATTAAGCATTCATAAAGGAAAAATTCTACCTGAAGCTTTTAAGGCATTTAAAGGACACCCTGTATGTATGTTATAGAATGTCCAAAATAATGGAAAGGACAACGTGCAGATAAAAGTATTGCAGAGAATACTGAAAAGCCAAACAAATATACTGCTTACTGCAACAATCAATATATTCTATTTACTGGTTTCTAATTTTTAATGTTTTTATTATTTACTGATAGAAATTATTCCGTTGTTTTATATACATGCTGCTTATTACAAATTAATGCAGCCACAGTATCTCATGTCCTATTAGCCTCTCTCGTAATCAGCCCAGTCAGATATTCAGACTGAAACGCTGGTAATGACTCGATTCAACAATGCAAGGATTCCTTTTTGACGACACGTGGATATTATAGAAATTGAAAATCCCGTTTTCAATTAATCCTGCGTCACCTGTCAAAGTGTGCGAAATCTGGGTGTTCGGCATTTGTCGTAACAACTATGAATGTAATACGATTCTTACTTAAATACCAGGACGATTAAGGGCTTGTACGTGTTAGATATGGCATGGACATAAAAATTAATATGCAATTCTCCAGGCAACGCGAACGCCGATGCCTACTATGACACCCCGTGTAGATTCTGATCTCGGCAGCTCCAAACTTTTTTTTTAGAAACTAATACCTTTCAGCCGTTCATAGTCTTTTAAAGATGTGGTGGAGGGCTATTTGAAAATTTAGAGAAATCTTGCCATAAAAACGACTTCGCAGTAGGACCATCTTTCATAAACAGCAGCATTTCGGCAATAGAAAGAACACCCATGGCGATTTAAAAAAATGTAATATCTGTTAATTGTATTGCAGTAGTCCAATGCATACAAAAATCTTTTTAGTTCGTGTTTATTGTATATACTTTAGTACAAATTAACGTTCACAAACAAATGCAAAAAATCAAAATATATACTAAATTAAAGCCAAGTTCGTACATTAAAGTACAAACAAGAAAATGCATGAAGAAGATGTTGTAAATGTTGGTCTTTATGTACCAAACATAATAGTAATTTTTTTAAATTTTCGGAAACATTTACGTGCATTGTCGGATGGGTTTCTTCCAATTACTTAACAATAGCGTTTTATACTTCTTCTAAATTTTGAGATCTGTATGTTTAAACACCGTTCTTGCACTGAAAGAACAGAAAGCGGACTGGTACTATTAAACCCTGGGATTCTGCTGGATATATATTTCTATATTATAAGATGGTCATTCCAAAATTGTAGCAAAAATTGCATACTTTCGTTGTCAGTATGGGCTGTACCATTATCCTGTTGAAAATAGACGCGGCTTAATTAATCATGGTATAACTATTCAATGGATGGCATGAGTATTTGATGTAATAATTTTCAGTTACATTTCGATCGAAATATGCGAGTATAATCCTCCTTCTACAAATTTCTACCTTCAAACAGACCGTTACCGGATGAAGGAATCTTTCAATGAATCCCTAAGAGTTTACCGATGGCTAAAATCTTATATTCTGGAAATTTACATACCCTTACAGGTAAAATTAAACCTTGTCAGTAGAAAATGTTAAATTTAATATTAGAGAGTCGTTTATATTGCTTAATAACTATTCAAAATAATTTACCCTTGCTCCAAAATTACGCCGCATAAGTTCATGGTATACCTGAACTTTATAAGGAAACATGTTCTAGTCTATTTTCAACATGTGTTGAACACTACTATGATAATCATCACATGTAGCCATTTGCATACACTGTTGAACATACGCCTCCCCTTCCAGAGAATATTCCAATTCGCTATTTTTCAATTTATCATCATTGCGCAAATAATATTCTAAGACGGCTCTTATGACAACATTTTCGAACCAAATACAGATATAGATATTTTATGAGTCTTTGAAAGATGATTTATATCTTATAATACATTTTAATAAGTCTACAATGGAAGCTTGCAGATTAACCAAGTTTTATTGTTTTAAATTAAAGAACTAATTTTTAACATTTATTATACAACTTTATATATATGTTTCCTATTTTTTAAAAGATATTTTGATAATTAAGCTTATATCCAGTAATGCAATACATTATAAATTTTATATAACATCGGAAGGCTGATATATATACACACACACACACACACACATATATATATATATAGCGCTTTAGTACCATCTTGAACCAAATGTATGTTTCCGAGCAATCCATCCTGAACCAGCCAGACAAACCTGAGCCATATATATGGTTCAGGATTGCAAACTCTTATAAATCGATTCATACCGACCTCTAACATATCTGGAATAAATATTAAAATGGCTCAGTTTTGTATGAATCTCCGGACTTGAGTTCCAACTTTTTCCGCATCGTGAGATGGTGGCGCTGTAATCGCTTCCGTTTGTATATTTGTATAACTGCAATCCTGAACCATGCGAGGTATCTCGCAGATTCCGCGTATTTCTGTGGATTTGTACATGTATCTGATGCAGTTTCGTGAGAAATAAGCGTAATTAGTGGATCCTTAATATGATCCATCCCCGAATAAAGAAAGAGTAGATATGCTTTTTTGTGTCTGCTCTCTATACGGGGTGTTTTGGATTGCGTGTATGTGAATAGATATAATGTTTGAGGGCGCAAGTTTTACTTCAATAGGAACACCCTTCCGAGTAGACAACAATTTTACGCAAATATAAAAAACAGACTTAGTATCTTTCTGCTCTTGACAACTGTTTCGACCGCACTCCAGCGGATATAGGCACTGGTTCGGTTAGTTTCCCATTGCCATTTATTCGGGTGCAGTTTGATTTTAATTCAGTTATGATTTTAGTTATCTTTGGGCAAACTTGTTCTTCGTTTAGAATATTCAGGACGTCGTTTAGGTTTACTTTGTCAAACGCCTGCATTAAGTCGATGAAACAGAGATACGCTGGTTTATAGTATTCGATAATGTTTTCCATTAATTGACGAAGAATATATTCTCAGTTTCATATGAAATGCACCCACCCATTAAAAATAAAGCTACGTGTTTGAAAATTTGCTAAAATAATGTTTTATCATTGCGTATGGAATGATCACTATTTCCATTAAAAAAATCAAGCGGTTGTGGTGTTCGTCTATTGTCTCTCGTCAACTTGTTGCTTAGAAACAAAACAATATCTAGTAAACATTAATTAGTAGTTTCGAGATTGTGTTACATTTTGTAACAAAATTAATGTTTTAAAATGCCTCCAGTAAGGCAACGTAGAAATTTTAACCACATTTCCGATTTTGATAGAGGTCAAATTAACGTCATGAAAGAATCTGGACTTTCTTTTCGTGAAATTGGTAGAAGGGTAAATCGGGACCCCACTACAGTTGCATGAATATGGTCTGCTTGGTCAGAAGAAGGCATTCACTGACATCGTCCAGCAGCAATGTTTGTGAAGATCGACTTCTTCGAAGAATGGACACAAGAGGCCTCTTTCAAACAACAAGGTCTGTTGCTGTAGACTGGATGTGAGTTCCTCACCGCCGCGTGTCAGTGGCAATAATTTACAGAAGAATCTTTTCTTTTGGACTGCGATCCTACCGTCCATTCCAATGGCTCCCTTTAACTGCACATCACAAGGCTGTTAGGCTTGCTTGGCGTCAAGAACGGCGGCATTGGAATCAGTAATGGAACGACATTGTCTGCAATGACGAATCAAGATTTTGTTTGTGGGCAAATGACGGCCATAGGAAGGTACGTCGACATCGAGGAGAAAGACAAAATCTAGAATTTGTTAAAAGACGCCATGCAGCTTTAACACCTGGAGTTATGGTTTGGAATGCGACTTGTTTCTTTAGAAGATCACCTCTTGTGTTCGTCCCAGGCACTTTAAATGCTCATCGCTATATTCATAATGTCCTGGAACCTATGTTAGTACCATTCATGCAGACATTACCAAACGGTATTTTCCAACAGCATAACCCACGTCCACACACTGCAAACATTACCAGAACGTACCTCCAACAAGCACAATTGCAAATGTTGCCCTGGTCTGCACGATCGCCGGACTTATCGCCGATTACTCCCAAGAGCTTCTAACAACTTAGACGATTTGAGACACCAACTTGAGGTTATATGGAACGAGATACCCCAGTGATTGCAATTGTTGTTCCAGTTATCAATATCACCTTCTTCTTCTTCTTTCAACAGCCCCTAATGGTCCACTCCTGGACATAGGCCTCCCCTTGTTTCTTCCATGCTTTTTTATCTTGTGCCAGTTGGTGCCACTTTCTTCCCGCTTTATTTTTGATGTCATCAAGCCAGCGTCTCTGAGGTCTTCCAACGCTCCGCTTATACTGTCGGGGTCTCCACTGTATTATATGTTTTGTCCATCGATGTTCGTCTTGTCGAGCGACATATCCAGCCCAACTCCATTTGAGCTCCGCTATACAAGTTTACTTTAGTTGTCTGTCTGATTTTCTCATTTGTAACATGATCTCTGAGGCTTATTCCTAGCATTCTTCGCTCTATTGCCCTTTGAGTTGTCCTGAGCTTATTTGCCGGGTTTACTGTGAGCGTTGTGGTTTCCATTGCGTATGTCATCACGGGAAGTATACAGCTGTCAAATACTTTCCTCTTTAGATTAATTGGGATATCTGCATTTTGTAGTACATTCGTCAATTTTCCTGTTGCTGCCCATGTCATTCGAATGCGCCTATTTATTTCCGCGATCTGATTTTCTCTGCCCAATCTGATATTATGTCCTAAGTAGACATATTCTTCTACTTTTTCTATATTTTCGTTTCCGACACTGATATTTACATCTTCTAGGGTCATGACTTTTGTTTTACTAAAGTTCATTTGTAGCCCAATTTCAGCTGATTTTGCTTCGAGTTCTTCTAGCATATTTTGTAATTCATTTATATTTTGACTAAATAGGACAATGTCATCCGCAAAACGGAGGTGGCTTAAATATCGACCGTCAATTTTAATTCCCTTTTCATTCCAGTTCATTTCTTTAAAAACGTCTTCCAGACCCAGAGTAAACAATTTCGGAGATATGGTGTCTCCCTGCCTAACTCCTTTTTTTAACGGTATTTTATCTGTTTTTAAATCATCTGTAATTTTTACTACAAGTGTTGCATGCTCGTATATATTTTGGAGTAGGTTTCTATATATTGAGTCAATTCTTGCATTATTCATGGCTCTGAAGATAGCCCACAGCTCCACAGAATCGTAACACCGTCTTCCCCCGGGGCTCTACCGTTTTTCATTTGAGATAACGCTAATTTTACTTCTTCATTCGTGATTTCGGGTATTTCTTCTGAACCGACATTCATAATAGTTTCAGAGTTGGTATTACGGGGTTCTGGGTTTCCTTGTTTGTATAGTGTACCATAGAACTCTTCAACAATTTCCTTTATTTTTTGTTTGTCGTTATGGATGTTACCTCCTGAGTCTTTTAGTTGGTGTATTCTTGGTCTCCCATTTTTATTAGCTGTTCTAAGAATCTTCATATTTTTATTATTTTCTATTACTGTTTTCACCATTTTTGTATTGTAATCTCTTAAGTCTTGTCTAATTTGTTTCTTTATAGTATTGTTCAGTTCTTTATATTCTGGTGTTCCTTTACTCAGCTTCCTTCGTTCTGTCATAAGTTCTTTTGTTTCTTTTTTTATATTTGTATTTGGACTTGTTACTAGTTACAATACATATCTTCTTATTTACTGTACTTATGTCACTTCTTATTTTCGCTTCTAGTTGATTAATATCCATTGTTTCAAGCGTTTCTTTGTCAAATAATCTTTTACTTAGTTTATGTTGGTATTTCTGTGCGTTCTGTTGTATTATTTCTGTGGTGGGGAAAAGTTGTCTTTTTATTAGTTTCTTTCGTTCCATTTTGGTGTTTATTTCTACTTTGGCTCTCAGTAATCTGTGATCACTGCCAGTGTCGAAGTGATTTCGGACCGATACATCATCTTTCACAATGTGTTTTTGGTTTGTCATTATATAATCAATTTAATTTTTCACTGTTGAATTCGGACTTTTCCACGTTCATCGTCTTTTTGCTAATTTTTGGAAGAAGGTATTCATGCAGTGTATTTTCTCACTATTTAGATAATTTATTAGCCTTTCCCCGCGTTCATTTATAGAGCCGAGGCCGAAATTTCCTATGTATGGACTCTTGTTATTTTTGGGTATTCCCACCTTGGCGTTAAAATCGCCCATAATGATTTTGTAGTGTGCTTTTTCTGTTTTTTGCGCACGCGAAATATCTTCATATAACGCCTCTATTTCTTCATCGGGAGAAGCGCTCGTTGGGGCATACACCTGAATGATCTGTAAGCTGTACCGTTGTGATATTTCCATAACTATATATATTACTCTTGCTGATATTGCTTTCATTTTAGTGACTAAATGTTTTATATCTTTATGTATCATAATGGCTATTCCGCCTATGTGTGTGTCTATTTCTTTATTGTTTTGATAGAGAATATGTCCGGTCTTTAATGTAGTGCATTTTTCTTCGGGCAGTCTTGTCTCACTTAGACCTAGGATGCTCCATTTTATATGTGATAATTCTTCTTCTAGTTCTTCTAGACGTTCGCTCGACATCATTGTTCGGATGTTGTATGTGGCAATGTAAAGTTTCGTCTTTGCTTTATTTTCAGATATTAATATTCTTTGCGAATATTTGCCTCCCCCAGAATCCTTGAGGCAGACCTTTTTAAAGGTGTGGGATTTATCATTTAATGACCTACCCACCTAGGCTATATTTTCGTGTGTTTCGAAATTCGCCATGTTGTTTAGGGGGTTTTTAGCTTTAATCTTCCACGTTGGCTAGACGGCTTGGAAGATGGGTTAGGATGTAGAGAGAAGGATAAATAAGGATGGACAGGATGTCGGGCTAGGGCATGATCTCTTCAGTGTAGGGAGGTGGGAGAGATCATGACCCGCTACCTTGGGCAATAGCATTATGTAACTTGCATGGGGTTTTAAAGTGTTCGGCCTGTTTTTAAGGGGATATAGTGTTTGTTTGTCGGTACTGGTTAATTTGCTTTCTCCTGTTTGTCAGCAACTTCCAGACATTTTCTGTCTTCCTTACAGCTCATACTACTTGTATTTAGAAAATTTCTCCCAAAATTTCTTCTTCATCTCTTGTATTCTGGAATTTACTAGGTTTCTTTTCTGCACATATTCTCGGTATTTCTCTGGTGTTGTGTTATTTTTGAATTTCAAATAGGCTTTCCTCTTCTCTGCTGCTAGCGTCATTACCGATTACGTGAACCGTGATTTGTTGTTATGTTTTGCATTTATATTAACTTTCCTAGTGCTCAGCGCTTCCTTTGCCCTGACAATTATATTGAAACCATTATATACAGTTTCCATTGCGATAAATAAATTCTTTAATACAGAGTTAAAATCTACGACAAAGATTTTTTACGTTGTAAATTTAATCTATAGTATGATTTCATACTGTCTGTAAAGGATCCAAATGAAGCAATAATTTAGCATTCAAACTTCAGGAAAAGGTGAAATTTCCCCAATAGAAGACTCATATAAAACGGATTGACGACGCAAAAGGAATCTTGGCTTTCTTCGACAGGATTTTAGACGATTGGCAAAATTTTTGAAATTTGTTGATAACGATACTGTAATATAAAACTATTTATTGATACATTACTGCTACATCATTTTAAGATGATAATCGATGAAGTCAATGGGATGGTACAATACAATCATAATTCTGAAAAATATGATTGTGAATTGGCTTCTGTTGACTTACTTCAAAAACCGAACACCAATGAGCAACGCGACGATGTGAACAAAGGTATTACAAAATTTTATATTTAATCATCCTGGGCAGTTTAAGTTTTGGTTCAAGGTGGTACAAAGGGGAAGGACAAAGAGGAGCCTCTTTTTTTTGACAACTGTATTATAAACCAAAAGACAATAATAATGCTGATGCAAATCATGCATGTTTAAGGGCCATACGCTCAAAACAGATTGTAATTTCTACAGGATGTCCAATAATATCTATCAGACTGCCAAAATATCGAGGATCCTGTTACTGATAATGGGAAATGGTGCTGAAATTTTCAAGAAAAAATAGATGAAATTGATATTCAACTGACTCAGGAGGTAGATAATCAAGATTTCTTTGAACAGTTCATCTAAGACACTCCACCAACTCCGGAAAAGTGGAAGAGATAGATGTAAAAGGCAATTCCCAACCTGCCGAGGAAAAAGATCGAAGGTTTAATAATAGAGGAAGGAAATAATTTTAAACATATTTCAGAGAATGTTAAAAGAAAAGCAGCTTTACAACAATATTGTAAACGAAAAGATTTGACGATTATTATTCGGAATTATTTGGAGAAAGAACACAGACTTTCATAGACATCGGCATTTATGAGCAAGTGGCAAGAAATCATAATAAGGGATATCTCGTCTTTCCGTTCCCTAGGAGTTGCTATTGGAAGAGAAAAGCTCCCGACAAAGAAAAAAGAGGCTAAATAAAAATCATCACAATTTAGAACAATTTAAGAACCCCCCTGATTGGTAACCTTTCAGATTAATACTTTATCATTAACTTTAAATAAATTCCACTATTCACAATGATCTTAAAAAAGAAGTGAAGGAGTTGATGAGGGTGATTTAAGTATCATCATTTATGGCATAGCGTATAGTAGGCATGCGTCCCGAAAAATAATGTGGATCAGGACTGCATGGTGTTTATCAAAAATGTATATAAATATGGTTCAGGAAAGTACAAATCCATTGGTTCAGAAATGTATCATTTATTTTGTATAAAAGTACAATTTAGTTTTCTGCCTTTTTAAAGTATATTTTTCAAAACTAAGAAATAGGGATGACAATAGACAGATATACGCGGCAAGCAAAGCTATAGGTAACTGTTTGTTTTACAAGTGGAGCAGGATGGTACGAAAGTACAATTGGTTCAAGATAGATATAAAGATCTATATATATATATATATATATATATAATATATATATATATATATATATATATATATATATATATATCCAGTGCGTAACTAGGCAGGGGCAACAGGGGCACAGGCACGGGGACTAGATCGATGGGGGGTCCCAGGAAGGTCTGTCATAAAAAATTTTACATAATATTTTCAAAAAATACCGAACATGCCTTACAATAAAAGAATATATCTATAGATCTTGCTACAAAATTAATCAATAGACTACGTTGCACTTTACAAGGACTATGGGATACAGAATTAGAACAAAATTTTGCGGAAGCAAACAATTTAGCTTACCCAATGAATATGGATATTGGATTTTCTAAGCAACGTAATAGGTGAGTTAAAGAAGGAAATAGTAGGAATCCTGAAGATTTGTTTAGAATGCAAATGGACAGCGTTTTTGATGTTCTAGTGGCTGAAACAGACTGGCGTTATGAACAAATGAAAATTATATTTGACAATTTTTCTTTTCTCCTTGGTTCGTTTTTAGAAGCAATGAGCGTTGTAGATTTCCAAAAGGCCACAACAGATCTGTCGATACGACAAAGATTTGGGTGGTTACGAACTCAGTTGTGAAATTCAAAGTTTTTGGGCTGATTGAAAACCTTAAATCTGCAGCTCCCCTTGATATGTTACATACCATTTATAACTTTGTATTAGGCGAGTCATATCAAAATATCTTTGTTACCCTACGGATATTCATATTTCATGAGAGGAGTTTTGCCAAATTAAAAATAATTTAAACTCATTTAAGGTCAACAATCGCACAAGAGAGACTATCCAATCTGTCTATATTTCTATAATATCGATTGAATATAATTAATATTGCCAAAGATATTAATTTTGATGAATTTATTGATGAACTCGCCGAAATTAGGCTAGAAGAGATCAATTAAAACAAATTTTAAATCTATCTTCATAAAATTGAAGATTGTATTTGTTTTTTGACCACATATTCCGTTTCTACACCTTTCAGATGATTATAAAAACAATATCCTCAAAAGAAATCAATTTCCGTCTGGTTTTATATGACATTTAAATATACAATTAAATTTGACAATTAAAATGTTTTGTATGAGTGTTCCGAGATTCGGATAAATCATTAGGAAGCAGGAGTTCAACTCTATTGTTTTAGAAAAAAGGTAAGCAACTTTATTTAATTCGTAGTATATAGTGTTAGAGGGGCCCAATTATAAATTCTTGCCCAGGGCCCGAAAAAAGTTAGTAACGTCTCTGTATATATCCGTATTGTCCAATAGTTTGCTAATGAATAGTTTCTCAAAAATGTTTTCTAGTAAAGGAAGGAGACTAATCGACCTATACGAGGTTACGTCTCCTGATGCTCGAAAACCAATTCCAAAGCTATTAATTCTATTGAAACAATGTACAAAGGTAAAACATGACCCGTAATTATTTTTGCTGATTCAAACAGAATGAGTGCACAGAAAATAGTATAAATAACCTTTCAAATTGCGATCAGCATGAAAAAATATTTTTATTAAGAGATTAATCTAATGGAGCAATTAATTCTAATATAAATTACATTAGAATAAATTTACATTTACTACATTTTTACAGTAATTTATTAATTGGTGTTATTAATTATGCAGTCATATTACTAATCAAGGTGATCTACTGTTCTTAGATACTGAAGTAAGTAGATACGATACTTGCAGATAATGTTTGAAATACTGAAGCCGTTGAATAAACTGATATTATATGTACTAATCCTCAAATCTAAAGAGCGACCTCAATCAAACGTTCTAATGAAACATGTGTCAAAGTAAATAAAAGAACGTTATTAATACAGGCACGAAATTTGCTTGGCTAGCTTGACATTAAAAGAGTAACTTTGAATTACATTTAAATTTCTAACTTTAGCTTCAACTTGTAGTTGAAAGTGAAAGCAGAGTCATGTTATATTAAGGAAAAGCACGACTTTCGATAATTTATTTTCAAAAACGAAATAACCTTAAGGTGGATAGACTAATCGGCACACAAACAACGCGTTTTGATTAATGTGCTCCCACATAAATTATTAATTTCGGTACTGAAAGTTCAGAGTTCATAGGAGAACACTGTATCCGCCGATTTTGATTTTATAAAATTGTAATTTATTTTAAAGAAACGATTAATTGTCTGAACTGAATTTTTTAATTAAAAGCATTATTTGTTACATTTTAGTTAGTGTTAAAATAGTTGCCTAATTAGATATTAGAATACATTTTGATGAAGTCTTCGTATCGACAGAAGATAATGGTGCTACTATATACTATATAATATTATTCTGATTTTATAGCATTTAAGTAATGCATGGAGTTTTAAGGTGATGTGCATTAATTGTCCATTGCTCTATCTGTATACGATGTGTTGGTACTAGAAGCATTAAGATGTAATATTATTTTCTCAATGGAACCGGGATTACTGGGATTTGGATGTATTCAGTACAAAACTGCTAGAAAGTATACTGTGGCGAATTTCCCTACATTGCTGTTAACCATGGAATATTGAAAAGAAACCCTAAATCGGCGTGTAAAACTGTTTGGATAGATACCCAGCGCTATCAAAAAGAAAGATAATGTGAGACCACCGAAATGTACATATAAAACTATGAATATTATTAGGGAAATAATTCTCTTCCATTCTCAGCATGTGGTACTATTGCATTATTTTGTCCAAAATTCCGTATCAGTTTACTTAAACACATTATTTTTTGTACACCCATATATACATATGTCATATCATTTTTCCAATACAATGCAATTACAATGATAGCAGTAGCGTTGACATATTACTTTCTGGCACATGTGCTTATTTGAAAGTAGATTTTCAAAATACCCTCACGTCATACCTTCAAACCGATAATAGAAGAAAAAGAACTGATACTAACACACCAGTAAGGCAGGAGTACCACAGGGTAGTTTACTGGGGCCAATAGTATACATATTGTGACGACATCCCATCTCGTTGATTAACGAATATCACACGAGATTACAATAGCCACCTTTGCAGACGGCACTGCAATACTAGCGGTAGGCGAAGGAGCTGAAGAAGTTGCAGAAATACTACAACGAACCACAAACCAGACGAATAGATGAACCAAACGATAAAGAATAAAAGTAAACGAATAAGAAGGGTGATTAGGTATGTGGTACTTAAGTACAGCATCATACTGCATGCTAATACCTAAGTATCTTGGAATGAACTTGGACGCCAATCTACGCTGGAAAGAGCATATAAAGAAGAAATGAAAAGAACTAAATAAAAAAATATAAGAAAATATACTAGCGTTAACTCTCAATATGTATCCGGTTACTTCTGTACGACCAAGATTTAAAACCCGTAAACGGTTGTCAACTTTGGGGTTGTGCCAGCAAAACTATCATCAACCAAAGTCAACATTTCCAGATCAAAGTGCTGGGGAGTATTGTTGATCTACCCTTGGATGTTAAAAATATTACTATCCACACAGATCTCGGGATATAACCGTGACACAAAACCAGGATTCATAACCACATATTGACGTAATCCAACTCCTCGACAATATAGATATAGTGAGCAGGCTTAAGAGAACCAAACCATTTGTGCTAGTTTAAAGAGACGTAAGAGAGAAAGTCAGAAGAGCAGATCAGAAGTAAAGTGGTTACATACGAAGAAAGTGTTGCAAGATGAGAGGACACCAGTGGGTGAATTCTTAACGTAAATATTTAGTTAATTTAAGTTTGATAAAAATTAATGGTTAGGTTTTTAGGCTAGTTGCAATGTAACTTCATAATAAAAAAACAGTCATCTATAAGACCTCTTGATACTTATAGCATCTTATACGATGTTATAGCGTGACGATGTTTGATGTGAGTGAATTGGTCTAGAAACATAGTATAAATTTATAATTTTAAATTAATGCAATTGATACAATTATTTGTAAGGGTTGATTATATCTAACTTGAAACATATATTACTGTATCTCCATTTCAATGTTTGGGGCCATCGAATAATTACTTACCTAAATTGAAGTTATCTCTACAGTCTAAAACCGCGTCGTCATAGAACTTTTTGATGCTGGCGTTTCGTTAGCTGTTGCAGGTGGTATTACCAAAGCTACCTGCGAAACATCAGCCTCGATGAATTCTACGACGACGCGGTCTAAGCTCTAAGAGATGACTTCATTAGACAAAATGCGCGAAAGCATGAAACTTCAAATTACCTAAATTACTAAATATGCATTTGAAACCTTATTACGCTATAAACATACAATACTTATTAATTACATAACAAAAATTTAAATGTTGCCTTTTACCAATATGGAATTTTAGGGTCAAATTCTATTTTTAGGTCATACTTTGAAGTCTTGTTATTGTATGCCGATAGACTACGTTCGTGACATATTACACGACTCAGTGACCCCGAATATTTCACATACATTTGAAGGTGAAAATGTCAAAATGCGTCTACGGTTACAAGGAATTCCAATATTCACATCATCTGGTCCACAGAACTTGGAAGATCTCACGCACTGTCTTTCGTGTCATCCATTTCTGTTCCAGTGATCATGTCAAAGTTTTAATATTTTATTTCTTCTGCTTGATTTGATGCTGCTGATTTTACCCGTAAGAAAGTTCGATACATCTTAAAATAACTACCATACTGCGTTCATTAACTTTGATTTGAAGACAGCTTTTAGTTTATGTAAATTGTTACAAGAGAGAATTTCGGGTGAATTCTGATGCAGCATCGAGTGGAATTCCCTTATATGCGCTTCGTTATTGGAGCAGGATGTTTAATCAACCCTGAGCTTCGTAGCGGATGACGACTGGCATGTAGAGAGCTTTATAAATTAAGTTCGTTTGCCCTTTTTGCTAAAAGCATACCGATAAATATATAAAGAATGAATTAAGTAATGAAAGCGCTCCTCCTCAAGCTTGCTATACGAACTGCAATATTTTCACAACAAATTGAGCGATAAAGGACTAACTAAAGTTTAATAATTAAACTGATTTTGTTGTTTGCTTTTAGTATACTTTTACATTATTATCTCTCCAATGGTTCGGAGTAATCTCGCAGGCGTTGACGATTTTTACTCCTGTATTATTCAGAATTAAAACTTCCTGGCGAAATTTTTGGTAGTACCGTGGAAGTTTCCCGTTGCTTTCCACGGCTGGGATCCAAAAAACCTCCATAACAGTTTAGTTTAGTCCCTCTGAAAGGGACTCGGACCACGGACGATAGAGTTGCAAACCAAAGTGTTGACCTACACGCATACCGTCCGCTTATATACTCAACTAGAATTTAGTTCCTTACAAGTTGAAGTTGTACTAAATGGATATAAAAATAAATGCAAATGGAAGTAAAAAAATTTTGTTTTGTACATACTCGCCTAATTATACGTTTTTACGTAATTACCAGGCAAACATAACTGCATATTATTATGTAATAGGTACTATAAATTAGATGCAGTTTATTAGGTAGGTACCAGGAAACTACAGGCTTGGGCGGCCTCAACTAGGATAGGGTAACAGTGAATTGCAGTAATCAGCTGCGATGGGTGAAGTTAAGTAGGCAGTCAGCTGCGAACAAGTAATTAGGTATGGTCAATTACATGAAGGTAGTACTTATCTTGATGTATTTACTTAAACACTGTTATCTTGGAGAACGGCAACAGCTAATGTTTAATAGGGCTAGCCTACTCTGTACTATATTTCTATTGCAAGTTGTAGACAGTAATGCAGTCTCAACTGTAGCGCGGTCACCTAATAGGTGTCCTAATCGTGGTAGATTAAACTAAGGATGTCAACTTGGCACAGTCAAGCCAGGCATGGTTAATTGGCGAGTAAACTAGATGCAAGTAGTGTGCGCCGTCAACTCCGCCACCGTACTTTAGGTGCAATCAATTATCCAGCATCATCTTAGTGGTATCAATAGGGTACTTGCACAATTTTCAAATTTGTTTCTAACGGGTTTAAAACTATGTATTTTGCTATTATTTAAAATATTTTTGCTAGATAAATGTTATTACTATCCTTATCAGCGAAATAAGTTTAAATAATTATGCAGGCCTTTGAAACGCATATGAGCATGCGCGACAGGCGTGACGTCACGTAGTAGATACGCAAAAGTCGCGCGGTTTGTATACGGATTTTCGCTTGCTTTGCATTGGTGGTTCTGTGAGTTCATCTTCGTTAGTTCGTTTCGTTTTCCATCACTACGGGTTTCGCTTTTGCTGCTTGTTCAGGTTTATTAGAAAAAAAACAGTCTTTTTCAAGACTACTTTTCTCTATTTAGTAAATAATCCGTTTTCAATTACGTGTATGTTTCGCTGCTTGTTTTCGAAACTGTAAAAATGGAACAGGAATATATGTATAAGTACTCTATGCGGTGCATAGCTCCAAGTTGTGAAAACACGACGAAAAAAACTCCGAAAAAACTATTTTTTCGTGTCCCGATTGAAGAAAAAAGAAGAAAGTGATGGATAAATGCGGTGTGCCGTAATTATTCAGTTTTCGAAATCCTCAAGTCTCTTTGTGTGTGAAGATCATTTTAATGTAGGTACCTATGCTTATTGACTTATATACTGTATGCAGTATTTTGTGTAACTACTTATAGACATTTATATATTTCACATATCTCAGGTAGAAGATATGGAAAATTACATCAAATGGAAGCTGATGGGTGGCCAGAAAAAAACTAAAATCACATGTAGTACCTCATATTTTTGCTTGCCAACGTGATCGAAAACGAGCCGCACCAAGAAGTCCCAGACAAGCTTCAATTAAACGTTCACATAAACAATATATACACGATATTTTAAGTGCAGCTTCTAGGAGCGGTAATAATGGACACGGCGTTGAGTTGAATGAATCTAATTCTAATAATGCGCAATGTTATTGAATTCCAGTGAACCAAGCACAAGCACCTCATCTCCAAAAAGATTTACATCGTGTTATACACAAACTGAAGAAGAGAAAAACTTGAAAATGTATGACAGCGATACTTTTACAGATTTTTGTTTAGAATCCAATTGTTTGTCTGCTGAAACAGACGGAGAGGAGTCAACGGAATTACTACAATGATTAAAGAAACAGGCATTGGAAACAACGATGCAATTAATTCTATTAAAGTGTCGCTTCTACTTAGGCCTTGGCAAAGATGCCTATTTTATCATTAATTTATTGCAAAAATACACACCTGCACCTATGGCTAATATTTTTATAACATTAAAAAAAAATCAGAACGAATGTTATATTAGGAAGCCTCGCTGATGATTTTAACCACGTAATCCAATTCATCAAAGCCTTACTTGGTCAGAATACAAAAAGGCAAATACATTAAAGTATTTAATATCGCGCACTCCAAATGGTATAAATTTCATATTCACTGGCTTCGGGGGAAGAGCATCTGATACCATAATAGTTGAAGAAAGTGGTTTTCTTGAAAAACTTCCACCTGGAGCTCCTGTTAGGGCAGACCGAAAATTTAAACATATTGAGTATTTATTAATAGAAAGAAAATGTTCACTGATACGACCTAAACGATTAAAGAGGACCTACTAGATAAACAGATATAAAATAGTACCTATCAATATAACCATAGGCAAATAAACACCTAGACCTCTAATGTAAATGGCGATATGGTTTCACTAATTTTGGTTGTGGGTGCAGAGCTACAGAGGCCGTTAGTGTTCGTTTCAATTGTAAATTCCAGTTAGCCAAATATCACCTGGAAGCAAAAACTATGGATAGCTTATCTGGCTATTCAACATTCCAAGTGGCGTGTTTGTTTGCTTAGCCAGGTAAAGCAGCTACCCCTAATTTGTCCGTTTATTGCTTTGCAGTCAATTGCTGCAGTGAACGGAATGGTATAATGTAGGCAAAAATAAATCCCGCAAAACCCCTGCGATAGTAACATTGTTTTTAAAATTCATTAATTTTAAAGTTGGTCCGTTTTATAATAAAAAAAAAGAAACAGGTAATAATATTCGGTAACTAAGTATATTTTACTAAATTTGTTTGGTTCTCGCAGGATAATAGTGGTACATACAACGTTTTATTCTATTTTAGTTTCTAAAACATTCAAAAAATATTTAGTATTTCCGGCAAATTTGTCTGAGTTGTGCCGATGCTATTTTGATGTTGCTAGGGATACTGTTTGATATTGTTAATAAATGTTCGATACCGATGCTGTTTGTATTATTGATGCAATCGTTGTTTAGCAATTTTTGACAGATCTGTGCCATAAACGCCAATTTATGCCCGCATTTGGGTGCTTACAATACATAGTATATTATGAAATTAGTTTATAATTCATAGGATTATGGCATGAGTGAAAAAACTGACATAGTTTTTCTATGATAATCTGATTGATGCGGTTCACAAAACATCCAATCGCTCCATCAATCCAGTCGCTCGTAAGTTCTGTGGTCATTGGTACGCCTTAGCAGAAGGGGTTTATCATCGCGGATTGTAATCGGTAAAGCAGCTGCTTCTGGTTGATCAAAAGGTAATCGTTGAAATGACGATGTTGCCGTAGAACTTTGGACCGCACATTGAAATGGTTTAGGCACACTAAGTTCTTATAAAAGCACGTAAAAATTAAAAATAAGCTATAAAATTATTATAAATACTATCATGATACTATAAAGCACTTAAGCTTTTTCCTAAAACATTTTTAATTCAAAAACAAAACAATGGTATTAATAAAAACTTCAAATTTTCAATAACGATATTTTTGAACAGTAGAGTTGATTTTTTTTTATTTTTATTTACTTTATGTTGCCGCGTTAGTGTTTTTAAATGTTTTCTTACTTTGTATTTACCTATTTGAATGGAAAATTAAGACGGGGTTTTGCTCAGAAAAATACTTTTTATAAAAAAAACTTACCGTTTTCATACGTCTGCAAAGTATTTTGTTATTTTCAATTTCAACTCGGGATAATTTTTTACCCACCCTGCAGGTAATGTTTGGCTTTCACCTTCGGCATGTTAAAATTCTAGATAAACAATGTAAAAATTAGTTTTTTGCGCTAGATGTTTTCTTACAAAAAAATTGCATGGGAATACTACTACAGCTTGCAATTTTTACAATTTTATCTTTGTTAACGAGATGGCCTGTCGACTGTATAAAAATGTTTTGTCTAAAAGTGTTGAGACGCATTTCCAGGAAGGCATTAAATAGGACCGATATATTCGATGGTATACTTGTTTATTCGTATTTTTTTAATTTACTTCAGAAAAGATTAACTTTTAGAACAAATAAAAAAATCTCTTTAAATGACCAAAAATAAGCACAATTAAACAGGGGTCAACTGATTGCATTTTTACAGAAACGTACAGAACTAAAAGGATTTGATTCAGCATACACTATAAAAGAAAAGCAAAATGCCAAGAAATAACGGCCCCTATAAAACCAGTATTTTGTGAGATATACAATACTTTAATGTAATTCTCTGTAAATGTAGTACGCTGGTAAATGTGGTCATTATAGACATTATCCAAGTTTCTGTATAATCTGTCTTAATGTGTCTGGTGAATCATAAATCTCTTGGGTTGTAAGAACGAAGCAAATAAACACCGAAGAATAAGCCGCATTAGAACAGACCTCCAGGACAATGGACTTCTCTCTCAGTTCGTGGAGAAATTCAGACGTATTTCGTAGCGTGTAGCCGACGGGAGCGACATCTTTAGCTCTGCCCCCAGTACTATCAAAAATATGAATACAAGCCGTGAGAGGTCTAGGTGTTTATTTGCCTATGATATAACTAATGAAATAATTACATTCAAAATGTACCTTTCTCCCAATTTCTTCCACTGTCTATAGTCTTGAAAAAGACTGTTTTTATTAACCTAACAAACAAAAAGACACATAAACAGAGGAAAGCAGCTGATCTACTAAGTGACGTCACGCCGGCCGCGCATGCTCAGATACGTTTTAAAAGTGATTTTGAATTTCTAATTATTCTCAAGTTTCAATTTATTTATACTCCCTATATGTACATATTTTTTAGGAAAAAAAATTACTACGGGTTATATTTACAATAATTATTTCATATTATGCCCAGTTTACTAGGATTTTTTTGATGTGCAAGTACCCTATTGAGCATATTAATTTGCTGTTAACTATATATAAATAACTGATGTAAATTAGGTCCCATGAACGTAATCATCGTTCATTATCGTCATCTAAACGTTGCCAGCTTTAATACATAGTGTTAGCTGCAAAGAACTATAGTTGTGCCAAGCAATCAAGTAATGCACGTCGTAGATCACATGATCGACGAGCAGCAGTGCCGGTATCATAAAATAAAAAAATTCCAGAATGTAATTAGTCATTGCAGGTTATTCTTGTATTTTTTCTATATATTTACTTTTTAAATTTAGTAGACAACAGTAGGTTACCACAAAATCCATGGTTTTTTTTTAAATAATTAACAAATTAAATTATACAAATGTATTATATTTTATAGCAAAACTATTGTTATGTGTCGTTACATTGGTATTAAATCCAACACGTTTATATTATGCTGTCAGAAAGTTGTCAGAAATTATTGCAGCTGCCATTGAAGGTTGGTTATTCGTAGTTTTCATTGTATTTTTGTACAAGTTTCCAAATGCCGAAACCTTTAAGCAGACAGTCGAAACAACTTGTCGCAAATTTGATAAGCTATTTCGAACGCGAACGGAATAATAATGGTCCACTTCTACCTTTAAATGCTGTCAGAGAGGTAATAATTATTTCTAATTTTTTCTTTTATGGCATATATTATTGTTTCCACGTTTTTACAGAGGGTCGCTAATGCACTGCAGTTAAACGTGAAAACAGTTAGCAATATATCGCAAGTGGTAAAAACAAATTCACTTTTACGTAGTCCAAAGAGAAAGAGGCCGAGACAGAAGCCTGTGTTGGCTGTAACTGAAGCAGTGAAAGTGGCAATACGAGATAGTGTATATGTAATGTACAAAAACAGTAAGTAACAATAACAGACTGTTTAGTGTACAAATATTTACAATTGTTGTCATTAATTACAGAACAACACAAAACTCTACGTACATTATTATCATTTCTTAAAGATCGATTTATTTTCGACGGATGCCCAGAATCTTTACGCAAAGTGTTGAAAAGCATTGGGTTCCGATGGAAGAAGAATGACTCAGGACGAGGTCTTATGGAATTAGACCACGTAGCTTTTGCCAGGCTTCGTTTTTTACAAAATTACATTGCTAATCTAAATGAGGCTGATCCGTGCCAATTTGTGTATCTTGACGAGACATGGATATTTGAGAATGGCTGTCTAGGAAGATCTTGGCAGGATAGCAATACAAAAACTGTTAAAAGAGTCAAATCCGAAGGAAAGCGGTAAATAATTTTATAATTAAGTTTAATATAATTATTACGATATTGTGTTTTTTCAGATACATTATATTACATGCAGGCACTGTAAATGGTTTTATTCCTGATGCATTGCTGATATTTTCCTCAAATACCACAAATTCAGATTATCATGGCGAAATGAACCAGGGCAATTTTTTGAAGTGATTTGAACACCAACTTTTAATGAATTTGGAAGAGCCGTCTATAATTATCATGGACAATGCAAGCTACCACAGTTCTTTGCTAGACAAAACTCCTAATAGCAATTGGAATAAGCCTCAAATTGTCGAGTGGTTAAGAAACAATAATATTGAATGTGATTGTAGCTTATTGAAGATACAGCTGTTGGAGCTAGTTTCATTGTAAGTGCGAAATACACTGAAAGTGTAAAGTAGAACCATAATTAAAATTATTTTTTAGAAATAAACCCCCAAAAACGTTTATCGTGTATACACTCGCTGAACAATACGGACATAGAGTGCTCCGGCTTCCTCCTTACCATTTAATCCGATCGATATGGGGGCTTGCTAAAAGAATCTATAACGATCATGTTAGAAGAGACGGAGGTGGCATGGAAAAAGCAGTGGATATGTGGAAAGAAGCGCTAAGTACCGTAATCCCCCAAAAGTGGAAAAATTGTATCGATCATGCCGAAAAAGAAATAAAGTCATGGTGGGAAAGAGAAAAGATACTTGACACACATGATATAGCTCCAATAATTATTCATTTGCGTACAGATTCTGAATCCTCCGACAGTGAATACTGTGACGAGGCATAATTCTCTGTAGTGGTGCGTAAACACCTAAATTTGCAAGCATATTTTTAACTAATTATGTAGAACATAACAAGTGTCTTTGCACCGTTACAACCAGTAAATATTAACTTCTACAATTTGAGTATGTTTTTATTTTACTAATTATTAGCTGCTGTGGTTTCTACTTGTACTTGCATTATATTAAATTAAAATGTGAATATTTGAGGTTACGTCGTTTGTTTGTTGTTCCACTTTAAACTGTTTCAATATAAATATACACATACAAGGTTGTGACTTCATAAAATTTATATATGACGTGCATTACCTGATTGCTTGGCACAACTATAATCGTCTTCAAATGGAATTAGTTTATCCTGTCGATTGAATGCAAGTAATCGAAATTAGATCGCACACAACTATATCACTTTCATTTAGGTGCAGCTTTTAGGCTCCAATATGTTACAGCGAACATAGAAAATGTGAAATGCTGTGCGATATCATCTAAGTACAGTAAATTTAACTTCTACTGTAACATCAGGACACGCCACTGATTAGTACTATGTACTATGCCCTTCCACTATTTAAATGTATTTTGGGTTCACTAGAAAATTATTTTATAAGATTATTTCGCTTACTGTTACCGGCTACTACATGATTTATACTTATTTGCATTTTTGCATGTATCATGTCTTTTCTATAATTAATTAAATCTTGAGATTTTGTCCTAAAATAGGCACAACCCACTAGAAAGTGAATAAGATTATTTCGCTTAGCGTTACTGACCATTAACATGATTTATTATTATTTATTCTCTTGCGGGTCCTTTTTGTCATGTCTTTCCTCTACTTTAATAAAAATAAAGATTTTGTTCTAAAATAGGCATATACCACTAGAAAGTTAATAAGATGATTTCGTTTACTGTCACCTCCTATTACATTATTTATATTTGTTTATCCTTTTATGGCATTTTTCATGTGTCATGTCTTTTCTCCACCTAAATAATTTAAAGCTTTTGTTCTAAAATAGGCACATACCACTAGAAAGTGAATACGATTATTTTGCTTATTATTACTAACTGTTACATGATTTATATTCGTTTATTCTCTCATGGAATTTTTTATGTATCACGTCTTTTCTATACTTAAATAAATCTTGAGATTTTGTCCTAAAATAGGCACACACCACTAGAAAGTAAATAAGATTATTTCGCTTACTGTTACTGGCTACTACATGATTTATAATTATTTATTCCTTGCATAATGTATAACTGTTTATTCTTTTATGGCATCTTCTTATGTGTCATGTCTTTTCTGTACTTAAATAAATTTTGAGGTTTTGTTCTGAACTAGGCACGTACCAAGAGATAGTGAATAAGATTATTTCGCTTATTGTTACTGGCTATTACATAATTCACAGTTGTTTATTCTTTTATGGGCTTTTTCTATGTGTCATGTCTTCTCTCTATTTAAATACATTTTGAGATTTTGTTGAAAAATAGGCAGATACCACTAGAAAGTGAATAAGACTAGTATTTCGCTTATTGTTATCGGTTATTACATGATTTATATTTGTTTATTCACTGTCGGCATGTTTGTATGTGTCATGTCTTCTCTACTTATATAAATCTTGAGATTGTGTTCTAAAATAAACACATACCACTAGAAAGTTAATACGTTTATTTCCCTTATTGTTTCTGGCTATTAAATGACTAATACTTGTTTATTTTTTTACGGCATAGGTACGCAATATTCAGGGTGTTACTGAATTGCAGAGAAAAACTTCTAGGGCTGAAAGTATACATGAAAACAAACATTTTTTGTTAATAAATGTAGGGTCAAAAGTGTTTCCTTTCAGGGATACACTTCTTAAAGATTCTTTAAGAAGCACCTAAATGTAGGCAACTTAATTTACTACCTACTATTTGTTTCCACAACGACGTAAAAATGGGAAAGAAGGCTTTATTTATCCGATAATAATTTCCGTCGTTATGGAAACAAATAGTACATAGTAAACTGAGTTGCCTACATTTAGGCGCTAAAAATGGGAAAGAAGGCTTTATTTATCCGATATTAATTTCCGTCGTTATGGAAACAAATAGTACGTAGTAAATTGAGTTGCCTACATTTAGGCGCTTCTTAAAGAATCTTTGAGAAGATCTAGCTCTGGAAGCAAACACTTTTGACCGTACACAAAATGTATGTTTTCATGTAAACTTTAAGCACTAGAAGTTTGTCCCAGAAATTCATTAACACCCTGTATATTAAATTCCATGACCCTAGATGTGCTCCGCTAAAGTATAAAATATGTTGAAATTCTATCGGTGAATATCAAAGGGTTTGTAAATAATAAGGTTATTTTATTTTCGTTAGCTTCCCAGCTGTTCTTGTACACTACACTGCGCGCATATGACATTTGTCTGACCTCATCATCTTCACCCATTAGAACATCATCTTTAGGTTCTCTTCCTAAAGTTGTTTCAACCCACGTCTTCTCTTTCAAAGGCTTCTATGTTCTGTGGTGTCTCTACCAAATATTCCGTCTAATATCTTGGACAAAGCGGTAAATTAGGACCTTAACCGTTTGATATGCTACCTTCTGCCATGCAGCATTACTGCGTTAAATTCAACTATTAATTATTGCAAAACTTTCCTTTGAAATATGTTGTACACCTATTAAATTAAGATTTCACTTCAACATTAATAAAGCCAAATACACAATGTGTATCTTAGTCGGGTAAATTTGCTTTTAACTTCCTATTTTCTAAAGTCGATAAGCTGTACAGTATCTAGAAATAATTTTTCTACTCAGCACTGCAATATCTATGCAAATTTCCCTTACTAGAAATAAACTCATACACAACAATTTCGTGTCTTGCGAATAAAATTATGGTATCTCATTTCTTGGCTGATAAAGCTCACTCTTTATATTTAAAATGTTGGCTATTTTATCTTTACTACAGTTTCTTTCATTTAATTACATCTGGGGGGTTTGTAAAGATTATTTATAACATGTGACAATATCTGGCTTTCTACTTGGCTTTTAAAAAGCGGCTATACAAATGAATATTGCAGTCTGTAGTATTTCCATTATATCTTGGCATAAACTTCGACGGTTTTTACAAATCAAGTTTAAAACATGTCGAAAGTATAATTTTTGAGAAACTTTGTTAAATGAGGAAGAAATAAACATATTAAGTATTTTTCCAAGTGTTGCTTAGTTCCTGTATAAATTCTTCTATTCTGTCACTATGATTATAAGAAATAAGTTGCTTTATTATAAGTAAAATATAAAAGGAGCTAAAGTGCCGCATCGCTTTCACGCGGTATGATTCTGGTGTACTTTAAAATATCCAATTTATTTGATTCTCCATTCGCTTCCTTTCAAAGACCGCATCGCTGGCTGTTCATAAGTCATTCCGTAATAATGCAATCCTCCGCCCTATTTTAAAAATTGCTCGTTTCCGCATCCGCCACCCTATTGTCCAAATTACTTATATCTTCCTGAAAACCGCTTCAGTTTTTACTTTCGCTGAAATACATCGCGTCGTCAAATAGAACTCTGGCTTTCCTTATAAATAACTGTTTGTACAAGGTAGCGTCCTATCGTCGTTTAATATATTTTGTAACAAATTATTCGTATGTATATATTTCTCGAAGACTATATAATTATTTTCTTACGTTATAACATACCTACCAACTAATTCCAGCTCAACAAAGAGGCTTGAAGCTGGATGTGTGGTCACTTGGCATTCGTAAAGTCCTGAATCCTTTAGCTGCGCGTAGCGGATATGTAAAGTCCAGTCCTATGCAAAGCAGAATTGAATTAATATGTTTGGTTTAATGTTCAGTGTATTCTAATAACAATTAAATGATTTAGTAACGGGAAAAAGATATTTTCAAATAAATAACGTATATAATTTAAGTAAAATACAAAGCAAGTGTTACACAAATGCGATGCATCCTAAAGAAATAGAAATTGTGAATTTGTTGTTCAAACTTAAATTATTTAGTTTTGAATGTAAATAATTAATAATTTTTAACTAAAAATCTTAAATAGAAACATGTTTGTCTTAGTTATAAGGCGGAAATAGTTATGTCAACAAAATGTGGTGGCAAAAGAGTGTTTCACTTGAATGTAAAAATGTAAAGTTAACTCAGAAACATCTAACCTAGACAACATACACTGCTCAACAAAATTAGGGGAACACTTTTTTAGCTGCGCATAATTTTTCAAATTAAAGATAGACGCAAGTATCAACTTTAGTACATTGTGCTTTCAACATTACTTAACAAGATACAAACAACAAATATGCTCTAATTAAACGGTTTTCTTGGGTAACACCAAACTATTGAGAAGACTACCAAAATCGAAATGTGTTTTATCACTTAAAATGTAATGGAAATTCTGTTAACGCCCGAATACCAAGCTTTAGTAGTGCGTGTGCCCTCCATTAGCTTCAATAACAGCCTGGTAACGTCGAGGCATGCTGTGATTAAGACGTCTTAACATGTCTTGTGGTAGATTTCACCATTCTTCCACAAGGGCCTCAGCCAACCCCTAAAGAGTTTGAGGTGCAGCAGGACGCCTCCTAATGCTTCTGCCGAGTAAATCCCAAACGTGTTCGATGGCATTTAAGTCTGGACTCATGGCTGGCCACCCCATCACTTGGATTTCTTGTTTCTGGAGGAAGATTTTTTGTTAAATTAGCGGTATGACGTCTACAATTATCCTGTTGTAGGATGAAGCTATCGCCGAAATTGCTCGCAAATGGCTCAACATGCTCTTGAGGAATCGTCTCAACATAAATTTGTACATTGAGACGTTAGGGAACGACAACCAAGTCTGTACGACCGTCTATACTAATGCCATCCCACACCATGACCGATCCAGCTTCGAATCGATCCACTTCCTGTATACACGCGGCAGTGTATCGCTCTCCAGGACTCATATACGACCATCGCAACGAGTTAGACAAAACCGCGACTCGCCTGTAAAAAGCATAGACCTCCAGTGTCGAAGTTGCCATTGCACATGTTTGCGGGCAAAGTTTAGACGGCTAATTTTGTAATTCCTGCTCAAGCGAGGAGCTCGCACAGGCCTGCGAGAAGTCATATTGACTTCTTTGAGTCGTCTTCTAACCGTCTGATAGGAAATTGTCACACCGGTGGCATTTCGGAGTAGATTTTGTAGCTCACGAGCAGTAACAGTTCGTCGGCAAAGACAAGAATTAACAATATACCGGTCTTCCCGAGGGGTAGTTTTTCTTTCACGGCCTTATCCAATTCTCCTAGAATATCTACCCGTTTATTGGTATCTATGCCAAGCTCTACAGATAACAGATGGAGTCTATTGGAGCTGGTTTGCTACATATCGCATAGATCGACCATCTGCAAGCAAAGCAACAGCCCTCGCGACTTCAATTTCATTCAAATAACGCATTTTGGACTTGGAAGCATTGAAAAAGTCAAAACTGACGGTTTTACTGTGTCCAATGACTAATTTGATGAGTTTCAGATGTTTGCTTTGTGGTCAAAACCATTTTGTTTTGAGACTTTCTTTACATTTTGGCGTCTACGATGAAAACGAACAAACGAATCACCATAATTCTTTTTGCGCTTTGTCAATAAAGGTCTAGAGAATAATATAATAAGAAAAAATCCTGCTTCCATCATTTGCTGGAAAACGTATACGCGCTCAAAAAAGTGTTCCCCTAATTTTGTTGAGCAGTGTACATACAATGGTTATGCAGAAATTAACGGTTTAGACGTTAAAAACCCAACCGAATATCTCAAACCGAAAGTTTCTGATTTCTAGGGTTTTAGCAGTAAACATTTCTAGTTTAAAAGTAGATTTCAAGTTTGAATTTGAAAGAAAATATTTTGTGTAATTTAACCTTCGAGGTTAATAAAATTTATTTAACAATAATTTCTGATTTCAAAGCAAAGCATACCAAAGGAGAGTTTCGAAAGGGAAGTACCTAGATAAAGTGCCACTTGTTAAACAATAACAGTTAATAGTTGTGCTGCCGCGAGACGAGAAATAATACGACTTTCGTCTCGGCTCGTCTAGAAATTGCGAGACGAGAAATAAACTCAGTCTCGTCTCGTACGGTTAATTTCTCGTCTGGTCTTGACTCTCAAACTTCTCGTCCAAAAATCCGCATCTACATTATGTATTTTACTATAATATAGAGCCTGGAAGATTTATCTTTAAAGACGATTTAATAGCATTCTTATAGTTTCATATTAACTACAGTACAATATGATACCTTCTTATTTAACAATAAAAAATATTTTTTTATAGAGAGGTTGTCTTGATGTATTGATGCTTTTGGCTGCTTCAACGTTTGTTCTTGTTGATCCATTAATCACCAAGTTAACATTTATATCTATGATAATATCTAAAATTAGCGAAAGCATTATATTATCATAGATGGGAAAATGGTATCATTGAACTTTTGCAGTAACTGGTAAGTAGCTATTTAAACAAAATGATTGAAATTTTGTGATGTAAAATATTCTAGTTTTAAGGTCAGATTTTCACTTCTATTAAGTATTGGCTTACAGTCACCAAACAGCGAGAATCTCACTGAGAAATTCTCGTAGTATTATTTCTCGTCTCGTCTCGAACACGCAAGACTTGAAATAGAGAGTCTCATCTCGATTCTTGCAAGCGAGAAGAGACGACATGACAAATTTCTCGTTCTTGGCGGCAGCACTAGTAGATAGTTTAAAATTAACATTAACGATTCTGAAATACTTCTAGTTTGGTACTACAAATATTGCTTTCAAAGCATTTGATAAAGTATATGTTTGTAGAGTATGGTAAGTTAAGATATTAGTATTTTGCTTGACCCAGGAAAATGATATGTAGAAAGTAAAGTTTCAAGATAGAGAATATATCTGTGTAGCTTAAGATTTTCTACTTTTCCAGTTTCTAGGACGATACTAGATTTTATAAAACAGTTTTAAAGATACGATATCCAATTTGGATTGCTATTAAAAATGTTCCTTTTCTACAGGAAAACATATTGCATCTAAATCAAGTAAAATTACTTAGAAAAAAATTTCTAACGTCAAAGTAAAAAGTTTTAGTTTCAAAGCTGATGCCTTGTATTGAAAAAACTTTTGAAGGTTTACCAATAGCAGCAATATTAATTTACAAAATAGGTCTTGCCCGTTTTAATGCTAGGAAGTCAAATAATTATAATAAAAGGCGAAAAGTAACTGGTAATCATCTCTAACTCCAAAACTATACTTTAGGAAATAGATATTTATGTTACAAATTAAGTTAATTCTAAAGGTTCTGTTTTACAAAGTGATGATTTGGTTTAAAAACAAGAATCTCAAATTTGGAACCAAAATGTTTAGTGAAATATAGTACTTTCTACATTTGATGCTTCTAGATGGATAATTCGAAAATTTATTGCTAGATGTCAAAATCTAGATTCCAGTTAGAAATTTCTAATTTGGTATCTATACGTTTTCAATTCAAAAAGTAGAAGCTGCCTCATTGAGAAAGAATATATTTAAAATAGAGCTCTCTACTTTGAATGTAGATATTTCTAATTTTATATTTTTCATCGTGTCCCTTCGGAGCCATCATGAAGAGGCAGTTTGAGCAATAAAAATTTCAGAGTTATATGAACTTAGCGTATCTGAAATTCTTGTAGTTTGAATTTTACTACAGGGGCGATTTCCCTTTCTTTTATAATTTGAGATTTGTTTCACACTGTGAACTTGTAGGGGATGATTTATTTGACAGGCACCGTTCGGTTTCATTCATAAAACCCGGGAAAGGAGGCTCCTTTTGTAGCGGATATCGAATTCGTTTTGATTTAGGTGCATCCCGCGGAGCCATTCGTACGGTAGGTACACATTTTATCGTCTTTATTTATAAGCACAATTGCCAATGTGGTTTTGAAGGAGTCTCATAAAAGCGAGAGCATTTTCCCTTTCCGTGCGAATTTATATTTGAAAATATCTTGATTACCTGTCCGTTTTTCCCGTTGGATGTGAAGAACCTTTTATCGCTGCTATATGTTTGTAATCCCACCGTCAGCAAGTGATAGTCGCGTTTCCTTATCCAGGATACCTGCAGGACAAAATTTCAACGTGAAAAATTACACCAGATTACTCAGATAAACCAGAAGGCGTGGAATAAACACGGAACACAAACAAAATCCGCTTTTAGACATCCTTTCAGCAACGTAATATGTGGTGATGAAAAGCTTCCCATGTAATCAGTTAATTGCATTTACCAAACGTTAGTTTATATTCTGCTACTATTTTGTGCTCGATTTAGTGCACAGGTGATCCGCACATATAAATTACAACATTACATCAACAATCTCTGGGTTTATAATATAATAAAATTCAGTGTACGGAAAATTGCTACAAATTGAAAATTTCAGAACCCTAATTTACGAGAACATTGAACTAGGTCTTGTCCTTCTATCCATATTCCTTAAATTATAATACTTTAACTTACAATATCAAAGTATCCATGGGAGGCTTTCTATTGATTCTGCTTTTTCTTTCCAGTTACTAAAGTTCTGTATATACATTTTTAAATAAGGTACCAACATTGCGATCTAAACGGCCATTGAATATTAACGTAGTTTGATTTTATGTATTAGAAATACAAATACCACAGGGTGTTTATTTTAAAACACCATTAAGTTTTGAAACAATAACCATATTGACTATGACTATGCTTTTTGAAAATTACGATCGCATAACTGCTTGTTATGCCGTTTTCGGCAGTTGTAAAGCGTTAAGGTAATTCAATGATATGTACTTCCTAAAAAATGCAAGAAGACTTTCAGTAAAAATTAAAAAGAATGATGGATATTGTAATTTTTACTTTCAATATACATGATTCTGAAAGTGTAATCATCTATGTCAACAGAGGTCGGCAACCTACGGCCCGCGGGCCACATGTGGCCCTCTGGGACCTTTCGTGCGGCCCGCGTAGTTTCTTCAAAAAACAATGTTTTCGAGCGGCCTGCCTAATGTTTCTTAAAAAATCTCTATCGTCGCGTCGCGGGGTTCCGGTTTGCATTAAATTATATCATTTTTTATTTTTCTATTTACTAATTTAAAGATAACGTTTGTAATTTAGTAACATAACGTGAAATTATGGCTAACTAGGTAAGAATTCACTAACATGAGCATATAATTGAAAATTTTGCAAGCTATTACTTCGACAGGCGATTGTCGGCTGTCACTATGGTTTTACTAATCGCAAAACTGAATATATAATAGAGAATCTCTGACGTGATATACTAGAGCCTGCCACAACCCCAATTGCTTCCAGGTACTCACTGGAAGGGTAGTAACTTTCACCACGCTAATAGGAGCGCCACATGTGGCCCTCTAGGATCTTTCGTGCGGCCCGCGTAGTTTCTTCAAAAAACAATGTTTTCGAGCAGCCTGCCTAATGTTTCTTAAAAAATCTCTATCGTCGCGTCGCGGGGTTCCGGTTTGCATTAAATTATATCATTTTTTATTTTTCTATTGACTAATTTAAAGATAACGTTTGTAATTTAGTAACATAACGTGAAATTATGGCTAACTAGGTAAGAATTCACTAACATGAGCATATAATTGAAAATTTTGTAAGCTATTACTTCGACAGGCGATTGTCGGCTGTCACTATGGTTTCACTAATCGCAAAACTGAATATATAATAGAGAATCTCTGAGGTGATATACTAGAGCCTGCCACAACCCCAATTGCTCCCAGGTACTCACTGGAAGGGTAGTAACTTTCACCACGCTAATAGGAGCGGATTTATGATACCGCGGATCGAAAAACATACAACCTCTCGTCCTACGAGTTAAGATAGCGTTTCCTAGCTGAGCTTACAAAAAACCCATTTCTTAGAGGTGTCGTTCGCCCCTCACCTGCCCGCCATCAACTATGGGATACTCAGGTGGCCCTATCCCTCAAAAAGGGTCCCAGTCTCTGATCTATGAGATGTATTGTACGTAACCTAATTCTCAAAATTAATGCCTCCTCATTTTAAATACGCGTATCCGCTGCGTACTGATATTATTGCTGTTAACGTTTCTGTTCTGTTGTAGGGCATTGACTAAACTGTACACGCGCGAAGTATTTGTAAGGTTTATACAACGAGTATTAGATACACTGAAATATAAATTGAAGAACCATTAAAGGTAAGACGAAAAACAATAATCGCGAACACTACCCAAGCATCCTGTTTTGCACAGGTCGCATCAGTCTTAAAACTTCCTAAAGAGTAGTTGTTATTTCAAAAGGCATAAATACGGGAGCATTTATTTATTGAACAATAGGATCGACTCGAAGTACAGAAGTTATAAAGAAGCCATGAGAAGACTGGTCTACTAACATTTACATAGTAGCAATACTGAAACTTGGAAGTTTATGGTTGGAATTATAAAAGAATTGTCTGGGGGCTGCTACGAGTTGTTTTGTTAAAAACGATATTTCTATATTTACTTTGATTTATTTAAGTAGCTATCGAAAGACTACTTCTCTTCCATCGTAGAAATACATAATTACCCGTGGATTGAACTACTTTTGTATTAGGTACACAACGTAAAATCGACAGTGTGAGGAAATATGTAAAATGTTAAAACCAGGTTTACTATTTGTGTTCCCCATGGAATTACGTAAATGCGTTGAAATTTGTATAAGGAATGTAATCTGAACAATCAAGGCTAATGTTATCATTTCTGTAAGAGTCCTCTAAAAGCACTTAATAAAGCAGAAGCAAACATTAAAGTTAAATCCAATGGAGTGCTTTCCTCGAGAGGCGTTAGCAAGCGAATCTTCCAACCAAAAAGGATCGACTATGACTCTTCACCAATTATAAGAAAAATGGAATAGAGTAGAATGTAAACTAAAACATTGAGAACTATAGCTGCTTAAACGAAATATATGTTAAGTCAAACTTTGTGTTGACAGTTTTACAGATATGATATAAGCTGTAGGTTTCTAACTGAAACATAAATATGGATAAATAATACAATAATGTGGGTTTTAAGCTTTTTGGAGATACACTACTCGATGAAGTCGGGTACGTATACCTTTAGTATGCATTGTTTGTCTATTCACATATTTATAGTTCTGCTTCTTTTTCTTAGCTCTTTCTTTACCTGATAAATTAATCGTTCTCTATACTAATTTCCAACTGTCATAACTTTTAGTACCAACGGCCCCAAGATTTTGCAAAAGTATTCGACTATTACGAAAACTTTATTCCTTCGCAGTTTCTAATAACATAAAATTGTCTGCTTCATATTTAAGACAACGGCAGTGATATTTCGTCCTTTGTATTTGTAAATCGTCTAAATGTAATGCCTTTTTTGATAATCCCCAGATCTAATCTAAGTATATGTATATGTTGATTATCGACTTACCTGAATATGCAAAAAAAAAATATCTACCCCTAACGATGATGTGAAACTCCCAGGGAATTTGACTGGATTTTATGAATGGTCGGAAGGTAACTACCTGGCTGTGAATATACGAAACTGTAGATGCATAACATAATCTCACAGACAACGATTAATTTTAATGGATACCTATGCTATCAATAGAGAAATCTTAAACAGAGCTAGCGCTATGATATTTCTTGGAATCCTGTTCTATGACAAATTAACATTTAATCAACATATGCTTCAGTGTGTTGTTGGTCTCCATACTACGATTACTAGAAAAACGAACTTGAGGAACTACAAAAGAAGATACTAAGGTATTCATATTAAAAGCAGTATGGAATCTTCCCTTCTAGCAGACCGTATACTTTGCCACTAAATTACTTTCATTCCTAGAGTCTGGAAAAACGAAGAAACCTAAACGTGGCTCTCTATTTATATAAAATTGTAAATTCAAGGGTCACCTTGTAAGTAGGAATTGTTGGGTCATAAACTGATATTAATTTATTTCTCAAAATCCTTGTTTTACTATGAAAATATGTCCATGGCAACATAAGTTCCGTTGAGATCCTATTTTTTTTAGATCGGGATACGAACTTCACTATCTCCTGTGTGTCAACTCTGCCGCCTGTTCCGTGAACCGGTCAGTGATAATTTCCCCTCGAAGCAGATAATCAATCAGAAAAATGCTTCTCTGGTTTCAAAAATCCGTTGTCATAACTATCATGTTTGAATGTGACTGTTTCAACTTTTTGAGTTAAATAGGAGAAAAAGCGGTGCGAGTAAAAAGGTTGTCGTTTAGCTTCAGGTGTGTAGTGAGACACCCATGTCTCATCTTCCCTCACCATGGAGTCCAAGAATGCATCCTCTTCTGCAAGGTAACAATGGCGAAATGCGCGAGAAACAGCCATTCTCTTCTATTTGTGTTCTGGTGTCAGCATTCTTGGGACCCATCTCGTACGATTCTTAGCGTAGCGAAGTGCTTACTCGTAAACAACAGAACATGAAACATTAGGGAACCTTATTAATTCTAAATCTCCTGTTTTACGGAACATTCAACAACCGTTTAATTCTCGATTACCTATGGCCGCCAAATCCTACTTCATCATGCACGTTTCTTCATCCTTCGCTGGATAATCTACACAATTTCACATCGCAATCGGTGGAATTGACGATCGATATAGTTGATGAAATGCTAATGAACAGAATTCCAAGCTAACCCACGGCGTCGCAGGCAAGTTGAGATACATCCCCGACCAGGTTGCAATTTAAAGTGTCAACTTGCGTTGTTAATATATGCAAACTATTCCTACTTTATAAATAACCCTCGTGCTTTAAGCGATTTGTCATACGCGCTACGATTAATTTTACTAATTATTCCTGCATATCCCCATGGACCTGTCCTAACTATTTCTATATCTACTGTAGGTACTTTAACAACTACCCGTTATTTAGAATAATGAATATTGTAAATCTATAGAGAATTATAAATATATTTCAAATATTTACAAGATAATTAAGGCTAAAGTCGAAATCTCATTGTAAAGTAAGTAAGCCTGTTTTTCTTTTTTCAATTGTGTCTTTTCATTATTTACTTTATATGATGCCGCTACGGTTGGCGTTTGAGATATTTGTCAACAAATCAATGATTTGCTAGTCAAAACTTACTGTGGTAGAACACAATGGAATTAGAGTTTTATTTTAAGTAAATTTTATAATTTGATAAAGACCTATCTGAAATTCTTATTTTTCATATTTTCACTAACTTATCTGATAGATTTAAAATAATTGAGCTATTAGTTGTCAGCCTGAAAAGTATTAACACTTGGGTGCCACTAAGTGGTTTTGAAAATCAGATTTTTTAACAAAATGGCAATCTTTTTCTAATAATTAGTTCCTAATTCTTTTAAGAGAAAATTCTAGTTTAGAGAAAATGTTTAAATGGCTATAGGTTTATGCCATATTATTGCGACACGTGAAGCAAATGAATTAAGCAAACGACCAATAAAGATATGTTGAACAAAGAAGCTGCTATTTATTACTAATTAGCCGAATCCTTGGGATACGAACTGCATTTTATTTAAAAGTTTATTAGAAAATGAATGTGTAGACTTGGAAGATATCAGCTTACAGTTACTTTTTTATGATGGACCAGTATGTGTATGGTGTATTTTTGCATTCTTCTATTTTGTGTTTAATAGAATGCAGCTTTTCTTGAATCACACCATATTTTTGATATTTTGGAGTCTTCTCAATCCTTTCTCTATTGATGCAAGCGTTTGTATATATTTAAATTCATATAAACTAGAGAAGGATACTGCGACGTTTTCGTCCAGTACAACCGAACAAACAAATCATCATTTCTTTGGAAGTGCTTCGTGAACGAATAACTTATGTGGAATTCGGTTCATCTTTGTACACCCAAACAGTGGATTGCTGCTTAGTTTCCGGTTTATACAAATATATCCAAGTTTCGTCACCTGTTGCGATGTTGTATACGGATTTTGCAGTACCTCGCTCGAATTTATTGAGCATTTCCTTACACCAATTAACACGAGCCTGTTTTTTTAGCTTCTGTCAAATTATGCGGAATAAATCGGGAACAGATCTTTTTCGCAGCTAAATGTTCATGCAAAATCGAACGTACTGCATTCCTCGATATGTCTAAGGATGCCTCTATCTGATTTTGGTCGACTTTCACGAAATTCATCGCTGACGGACGCACGACCATGACGAAATTCTGAAAAGCGATGTTAAACAGTTTCTTCTGATGGTGCTTCATTACCTAAAGTTGAACGAAGCGATTCTATGTATTGTTGTTGAGTTAGGCCTTTACTAAAATCGTAAAAAATCATTCACGTGAAACTTCCATTCTGTCACAAAACTGCTTTTTTTAAACGCTCACTGTAAACAAACTACCGGCCAATTTCTAAGCTGCCACTGTTTTCACAATAACAAATGTCAAATTTTACGAAAATAGTAATGGCATATTTCAATAGCGCCACCTACTGGTCGTTTGTAAAATATTAAGGCTGCCCTCGTATACAGGTTGTTGGTGGCTACTAGGAACATAGGGACATGCACGACAGGCATGCGTTTATACACTATGCACCTTGATATATATTTTTTTTTAATAAGGGCGCTGTCAGTTTATTTTGTTGTCAAATCTATTTTTGTTACAATGAATATATATGAGTTGCATGAGAAAATTCAGTTTATTAAATTGATCTACAGCGGCAATACAGTACGTCAAACAAGAGATTTATTTGCAGTTTCTTTCCCAAATAGTCCCATCCCAGGCAGCACTACAATATACCGAATAAATATCAGGCTCTGCCAAAGTCTTAAAACAGGGAGTGGATCAAACGGATAAATAATAAAGTTGAACAAAAACAAGTATTCAGTAACACCCAAACGAATACAATTTCAACATAATTCTTTATAATAAAAATTCGAACAAATTTCCTCTTTCTGCCAAACAGTAGCCCAATCGATTATAAAATCCAGTTCTCCTATTACGAAGCATTTCAGGAGTAACTGTAGCAAACGCTTCTTGTATTTTGATTTGCAGTTCGTTCAACGTTCTTGCCCTGTCTTCTATGAAACCATAAATTTTAGATTTAATATAACCCCACAGAAAGAAATCTTGAGGAGATAAGTCTGGAGATCGTGGTGCCCACAAGACCGTAACATGCGTTGCAATTACACGATTGGGAAAAATATTTAAATATTCACGTACTGCCAATGTATTATGGGCAGGACAGCCATCCAAATTTCGTCAAATTGGACTCCTGGTGTTTGACACAACTCTGGAATTACTTGGTTCTGAAGAAGGTTGTTTTGGCCATTCAGATTTCCTTCGATAACAATAGGGCCAATAATGATATCGCCCAGCATGCCACTCCAAACATTATAATGTCTGCGTGGGTTGTGTCGCGACTAGCAATGAGCAACTGAAGGATTGTGCCGTCCATTAATTGGAAAGGTTAATTCGTCCGTAAAAAGAACATTCCTTGGAAAATTTAGGTTATTATTTGATTTCTCCATTACGTCTTCACTAAACTGCATTCGCCGTATTTGATCGGCGGGGTAGATTTCTTGAGTTTTTGACAATTTGACAAAACAAATAGTAGGTAGTAAATTGAGCTGCCTACATTTAGGAGGTTCTTAAAGAATCTTTGAGAAGCTCTATCCCTGAAAGGTAACATTTTTGACCATACATTAATTAACAAAAAATGTTTGTTTTCATGTATACGTTAAGCCCTAAAAGTTTGTCGCTGCAATTCATTAACATCCTGTATATATATATATATATATAAATATATAATATATTATATATATACAGGATGATTCATAATTAGTGAATCAAACTGAAATGGTGGATTTCTCCTGTCAAAAGAAGACAAAATGTCTATACGAACATACGTACTTAACCAAACGGTTACCGAGATACAGGCTGTGGCTTGTTGCAAAAGCAAAATAATTGTTTCCAATTATTAATAATAACAAAATATATTAAGTTAGCCATGAGTTCACCAAAACAAAATGTACATTAAATGTGACACATATTCATTAGTAGTATTTCAGTTGTGTTTTGTAAACGTTCTAATAACTGAAAGTAGTAAAAAGGTAGTCTTGCTGTTGTTTGTTTAGATTGTTCAACTGTACCTACTTTAATTACTTGATGGAGGGCTTTACTTCAAAGGAGTATGCTGATATGGTGTTTATTTATGGATATTGTAATGGTAACGCACGTGGTGCAGCTAGGGAATACCGCCAAAGGTATCCAAATCGAAGGTACCCAGCCTATGGAGTTTTTACAAGAACCTTTCGACGATTAAGAGAGACTGGATCCACAAATCCATTGAGTCATTTGCGTGGAGCTAGACAACTCCATGGTGTTCAAGACGAAGAAAATGTCACCGACGTCGTTCTTGATGATGGACGTGGAAGTGTTACATAATCGTTTGGATGCAAATTTTTACGTAGATTTTCTTGAAAACCGCCTTTACGACCTTTTGGATGACGAACCTATTCAGTTACGTCATGAAATGTGGTTGCAACAGGACGGTGCACCACCTCACAACAGCAGACAGGTAACTGCGTGGCTCAATCGAAAATACCCTGGTAGATGGATAGGTTGTTGGGGCCACATACCATGGCCGCCTAGGTCCCCAGATTTAAATCCCTTGGATTTTTATCTCTGGGGCCATTTGAAACAAATGGTGTACAGCGTGACCATCAATACGCGTGACCAGTTACTAGCAAGAATTGTTAATGCGGTGCTCAAAATTCAAAACCAAAATGTAATTCCTCGAGTTTCTGATTCACTGATACGTCGCTGTAATGCCTGTATTCGCGCTCATGGACAACAATTTGAGCTTTTACTGTAACTGATATTAAAAATAATCAAAATAATAATAATGTAATATTAACACTTATTGAACACTGCTACACCTAATATGTTTTGTTATTATTAATAATTGGAAACAATTATTTCGCTTTTGCAACAAGCAACAGCCTGTATCTCGGTAGCCGTTTGGTTAAGTACGTATGTTCGTATAGACATTTTGTCTTCTTTTGACATGAGGAATCCACCATTTCAGTTTGATTCACTAATTATAAATCACCCTGTGTATATATATACACATAATGGTAGTTGTCCAAATGGTGTTGTAATTCATAGTTACAATCAATACTAGTTTTACAACGAATAGCCTGATGTTCGTATTTCTGGCTTTCAATTCGCCGATGTTTCCTGTTGTTTAATTATGTTTCCAACTCCCCTTTGCAGGAGTTTGCTCGTTCGTTTCAAAACCTTAATATTCTTCTAATAGATACTTACTTGAACGATGTTAAATCCCATTATAATCATGAAATACATACGTACGAATATGCGCCTTTTATGCTGAACGCGTTTATATTTGATTTCTATAAAAGTTATGACAGGTGGAAAGACTTTGAAATTAAAATAAGATGGTTAATTTTATATTCATACCTACAATACAATTATTGCCGGTAGTTTATGGTAGCAAGAGCATATAATTTGTGAGTGCTGTATTGAACACTTAGATAATAAAGGGCAACTATTAATTGGAAGCTAATTAAACAATAGACCTGGATTTTTTAATAATAAATATAGCATTTCTTGCAACTAGGATGCTTGCCATCCGACTGTTCCAACTACATGCTTTTAATACTACTACGATGCAAAATCGAAGCTGTACCCCTAGCGCTTGGAAAACAGGTACAACTGAAAACTCTCGTCCGGAAATTTTGACAAAGCTTGTTAGACGAAACAAGAAGGAGAAAAAAAATTAGCCTTGTAGCATTATATCACGTACCGTACTTTCTCCAATATCCACAACTTCGCAATGCAGAATAGCAGTGGTTCCAATTTGAGCCTGGACGGTTGTGTAATTGGGACTTAGAAAGAGCCTCTCTGGAGTTTTGGCCATATCTGGATCTACGGATATGGCGTTGAGCCCGGACTCAAACTTCGAGCTCCGTCTCTGTCCCGTAATGACCTCCTGGCGACTCCGGGCTTTCCGCACATCTGCAAAAACGAGATTAATGAGGCTTGTGGTAGCGGTTACCCCTAATGACAGGTAAATGCAGGTAGGTACTGCCTCCAGAATTAATGATCAGAAAGCAGAAACCTCTAGTAATTCCCTTCAAAAATTAAGCCATACTCCAACGCTGGTAAAATTTTCTATAAAACCGTGCCTGCTAGGAATTAAAGCAGGCAGACATATTAGAGCTATTTGGAAATAGTGTTATTTATTATGTTAATATAAATTGTAGAATAATACACAAAAGTTATAGTTTACAGTAATTTGTCGAGCTAAATATAACAATATTGAATATGACGTATAATATTTGATTCAAACAATAACAGAAAATATTAGCTAAACATTATTTTCTGTTTTTAAGCTATTATAGATGCTAAGCGAATAAAAGCTTAGATTAACAAGCGTGGACTTCCAAAACATTATTAGAACTAATGCATCTGATAATAGTAGCCATCAGAACAAGAATAATACTGTGGAAGCGAATGAGAATTATGCGATAACATTAGGTTAAACAAGAACATGTTATGGATTGAAATTTAGATACGATCAAGATTATCACAAAAAAATTGATGTATTTTCCCCACAGTTGTATAAACTTTGTTGGTGTCTGTCATATCTTAGAATGTATATAAAGCCGTTTCTAATGTATTAAACAATTCTTTAAAATTTAGTACACCCGTCTTTCTTACGGTTCTTTTTTCCTTAGCGTCAAATCAGATATTTCTATAAATAATTCAAATTTTATGTATCTACTGTACTATCCAAAAGTTCAAAAACACTTTAGAAAACATGTTTTTTTAAATATCACTACAATAAGTTGGGTTGAAAATTCTACAAATATGAAGCGCAAACAAATTTAAATACGTCGACATAGAAAGCTTACAGAACGAGCTTTACAAAAAAACCCAGAACAAATCTTTTGTTAACAAAACTCTTTGATCTAACTGTAGCTAACTAGTAGAATATTTGTAAGTAAACTATGTACTTTGCTTTTACTTTTGATGCTTTAATAAACTTAGCAAAGATATACAAGCTGCGTACTTCAGAAAGCAAACATGAGCAATATTTCATTTTACTAAGATTAGTTGCTTTTCTATTCTATTCGTTCTTATTGCAGCAGGTATTTCCAGTTAGTTAACAAAAAATCCACAAAAACTTATTTCTCAAAAAGCGATTTAGCAAATATGCAAGAAAGGCAAGCATGTAAGAATAAAATTATTTTGAAAATTAGATCTCTTATAAACTCTTTCATTTTTCATTGTGTGAAAGTGCTAAAATATAGTTTATTATAGTCAAATTTAAAATTTAGCTTCAAAATTAAATAGTTTCGCTTTGTATTTTCTTCGACAAAATTGTATCAGCATTTGCATTTCTACAGAGTAGAAAAATTAGTCTAATTCATTTAGGCCAAAATAATTTTAGAGTTGTAGTACCTCATTTTCGTTAGTTAAACACTTCTGAGAACACCGCGAGACTAGTCTGGATACCAAAAACTATTTAATAAATTCCTCAAGTCCTTTCGGAAAGGAAAGCCCCACAAGGCTAGACAATCATATACAAATTTAAAACGAAGAACGTTAGGGAGACGAAGAAGATATAGTAAACAGATTGAAAGGATATCTCTAGTAATTATTAACAATACAACAATTCACGAAGTAGAGGAAGATAACTAAGTAAATAGCAGAAGAACTAGAAGGACAACGGGAAATAAAGGTAAATGGTAGAGGCTGTAAAAAAGGCAAAGCAACGGAACACGACGAAATAACTTCAGAAATGCACAAAACCATGGGACAAAGGGACGCAAATGCTAACTAATTTAGGCAATATAGAAGAAAAAATATCAAAAGAATGAGAGCTAGGAATACTGTTACGAACTTCATGAAAAAGGTGGCAGAAAGGTTTGCACAAATTGTAGAAGAATTACTATATTATATGTAAAATCAACTCTATATGAAAGGATACTACGAGAAAGATTATTAAGAGAATATAAGACACAGTATAGGACTCTCAGCGAAAATCCGAGAGGAGTGCAAGACCACATATTCGCTTTAAAACAACTGACGGAGGAATACACCAACAAGATATTCGTAACCTGCCTGAGCCCTGAAACAGCATTCGACAGAGTCCCAAGGTTAATCTTATCGAATAGTTTAAAAAAGAAGAGTATGAACGGGCAATTATAGAATTACGAAGCTTGTTCAATCGAAACCCATTTTTGTTCAACGTATCCTTGAAAACAAATGCAATAATTCAAATGACGTTTGTTGGTGTTAGTAGTGTTTGTAAGCAACACAATAATAAGTTTCTGGCGTTTCAATTTGATTCTGACTTTTAAAGCTTCGATTTTGAAATGGCGTTTGTTATGAAAATCCGCCCAAGTTTTATCAACGTGCGATCCTACAATTTTTATGCCCTGAGGGTGTGCAGCCATTGCAGATTCATACACCAATGGAAGCAGTTTATGGAAATGCATGGATTGCGTACCCAACTGTGAAAGGATGGCGCCGAAAATTTAATAATGGAAAAGGGGGATGCGCCGCTACCAGGTGCCCGGTGTACTGCTTTCCAGAAAACAATATGGCATGTGTGGAAGACCATATTAGAGAAAATCGTCGAATTTCAATTAGAGCAATTTCAGAATTTGTGGGTGCGAGTGTAGGATCTGTCCATACTATTGTTCGTTATCTGGGCTACAGTAAAGTGTGTTCCCAGTCTCTTGCCTAATAAACAAAAATGCTTGCGAATGGACTTATCTCTGCAACACCCGGCAGACCATAGGCAAAATAGTGATGACTTTCTTCTGTCAATAGTTGCTGGTGACGAAATTTGGTGCCATTACTACGAGCCATCCAGTAACTTATCGCCGATGCAGTGGAAACATTCAAGTTCTCCACTACCGAAGAAATTTAAAGCAGAACCTTCTGTAGCCAATGTGATGTTAACATTTTTTTCGAACATGAAGCACTCTTGTTGATAGAGATATAAATCAAATCTGTACAATGAAATTTTGAACAAGCTTCATCAAGCATAAGACGAAAACGTCCATGAATACTTATGCGTGGGGTCATTTTGCTAATGTGGTAAAAGGAAATCTTTAACGAAAGAAATAGAGGGTTCTAGAGCATCCACCCTATAGCCCGGATCCATCGCCTTGCAATTTATGTATTTTTGGACCGCCGAATAAGGCGTTAAAATGTCGGCATTTTGAGTCTGCCGCAGAAGTACAGATAGCTATGGAAGATTTCTTCAATCGGTAGCAACAAGAATTCTATGAGCAAGGTATACGTCGGTTAGTAAAACAATGGGATTGGTGTCTTAAATGTGACGGTAATTATTTTAAATTAAATTGCTGAATACATTTTTTATAAAGCAGATATAGGTTTCAATTGAAAACACCTTATATGCAAAAAGCTTCTATGAAAATACAAGAAATAATGTAAGAACGGGTTATGTACGATCAAAGGAGTTCATCACTATGAAGGTTGTAGAATAAGAAGAATACCTTAATCTAGACTTGTTCAACTTAGTGATCGTGATGTAATGCAGAAAATAAAGGGAAAAGTCAAGAAATTAAGTGTTGGATATAAGAACATGCACTTAGTAAAACATTACAATTAAACCTACAAACATGGAAGGAAGTTCTACTTACTAGACATCTAAGAATATGGGTAGAGAAAACTAAGGTGATGGTGATAGGAAAAGAAGACCTGCATATATCAATAATATAACAGAAAGAAGTGGTATAACAAGTGCTAGTATTTAGGTATTTGGTACTACAGATATAGAAAGATGGAAGAAATGATGCTGGTCTAAACGGTAAAAAGGTTTATTCTTCTCAAAGTTGTGAGTGAAGGGGTTAACCAAGAAAAAAAAGTTTTCAAAACAATTATTTAACCTATACCCATACGAAATTGGAAGCTATTATCGAAACAAATCGAAAGCAAAACAGAGGCTACAGAATAATATTAAATTAAAAATAATATAACAAGTGATGGTTAGGAGCTATTTAGAAAAGTATCAAACATTAACAACTAAAAGGTTTTATATAATTAATTGAGATTGGGTACGGAAAAACAGGAAAGAAAATATATAGTAAACAAGAGCACAACAGAAAAGGCAGAGCAAGAAAACCTTGGACAAGAAACTAGAAGCGAAGTGGAAGGTTGGCTAATAGCAAATAAGAGTGAACCAAGAACATTTACAATTCATTTCATTTTTCAATTAATTATTAACATATCTCAAAGCATAAGTAGTTATAGCGTAAATTATTAATGTGCTACCTAGATTATTATATTAGGTCCATTAACTACTATGTGAATAAAGCTTCAGTAAGCCATTTGAAAAGGATTTCTTTCAAACTTACAGAAACGGGTTACAGAGATTGTGTGTGGCTACAAAAAATATGATAATAGTAGAAAAAGCTAAGGCATAGGCAAATAAACACTGTGTTTATTTGGCTATGGCTAAGGTAACGTTATATTCCAAATGTATATCGTAATTTAACAAAGACAAAGACATCAGTTACTTATTGAAACGTCGTATTTTCATAGACACTAAATATTTGCCAAACTACCCAACCTGACAAACTGAATATTCTCATTTGGCTTCTAAAAAAATTTAGCTCTGCAACACTGACCACTACTTCATAACTATAATGCTATATTCTACGTGCTGTTACGAAGAAGAATTTACAACTAGCAAAACCAAGACAGATCTTACATCAAATTTTACTGTAAACATTAAAATGCTTATAATTAAAAATTAGGGGAACTGATATCGTTTTAATAACAATTTAACATTTAGTTACAGAAATCTTTCTAAACTTTTAGAACCGTCATTTAAAGCCTTTTAAAGAAGTTTCAATACGAGTCTTCACTCATTCCCTGCTTTAGTTAAAAGACAGAATTTTGGATGCGTATTTATTTATTTCAAAGCAGATCCACTCTAACAAGTTTAATTCTATTTCCCCTTAAGGCTTCAGTATCTTTCATTTCAAATGGTCGGGCTTTTCCAGTCCCTTATTGATTTTCACTCGGAGTGCCCTCTGTCAACGAATGCCTGAAATTGAACGCGGAAAGCCTTTTACCAAATTATTGTTTTTACGATAAAGCAAACGTTTTCTGAATTGTTGTTGTTTGTATAATCATAAAGAAGCCACAATGTACAATATGACGACACTAAAATTAGTATATGGATAACTAGGAAAATTTCCTGTATGGGGTCAATAGTACGCGAAAGATTGTAGAGAATTTCTACGATAGGGAGCGCTGCGTGGTGTTTTCACGAATTTTCTGAGCCTTGTCTAAATTACCTAATTACTTGTTTGGATATTCGATGAGTTCAAATACAGAATTGCCGTAATGGACCTCCGTTAATTGACTTATTTTAAATTTAATAACTTTAATGTTTTTAATGCACCCAAACTGAACATCTCTATTTACATTATATTGTTACAACAGTACAGCGATGTTAAAGTTATAATTCGCACATAGCATAAGACATAAATACTCTAGATTCTTTTAATGGCCGTGCACATCTACAGGGTGTTAATATGCAAGTATTACCAACGTCTATTTGATACTGCTTCTCAAGTTATCTAAAACTAATCCCAAATTTTTCGTACAGCCAACGCACATAAGATCAATTATAAAGGGGTTTAATCAAAATATAGTCACATGTCGAATACGAATTACAAAATGTGTCAAATTCAAATAACATACATTAGAAAAGCAAGAAGGTAATGATACTAACCGACAGGAAATACAAATTTTAAATAACTGTAATACCCCGCGTAGCTTAGTGTTTATAGTCACGGGTTGCTACACACGATGTCTCGATTCGATTCCCGGTATCCGGCATATGGGTGGTTTTTTCATAGGGAACTACAGTCTATTGGTTGACTCAGCATTAAATAAGTACGTAGAGGTAACACTTTGAGTAATAACAGGCTGCTGGAGTGTAGTGCTAGCCACACTATCTTCATCATAATGCCGATTGGCCCTATCAAAGGTAACAGCTGTATCTACTACTCTTCCAAAACAGTTATGACGCTATAAAAGAGGACTATTATGATTATAATTAACGTGCAGTATAAGATATTGAAACGAGGTTGTAGAATTAATAATGTGTCATACACAGCAATGCAAAATAAATTAAGTTCAGAATAAATTAGTTTAACATAATGAAAGAATTCCGCCTATAAGCGTATCGAATAGAAAAATGTGAGTGTGGAAAGAATCACATTAAACTATATTTATATACAAAAACATGGATTATAACACAATTACATACAAAACTGTCCAATAGATAAATATTGAAGATGATCACTAGAATAGGAAAGACTTTGATTATAAAGATGTTGAATACGAGAATGCCAATAATTATTGAATAATAAATCAGCAAATGAGAAAATTACTAAACATAAGAAAAATTAAAAAAAATTCTAAAAACACTAGTT